>RJWM01019377.1:0-39184 GCA_004363535.1 Dasyprocta punctata
GTGAACTTCTTTGTAGAGTGTCATGTCATTAGCAAATAATGTTAATTTAATTTCATCATTTTCTATCCATATTCCTTTCCTTTCCCTCTCTTGTCTAATTGCTCTGGCTAATGTCTCCAGAACTGTACTGAACAGTGGTATTAGGTCTTCTCTAAATTTCTTGTAGAATTCAACAGTGAATCTATAAGTACCTGAGTTTTCTTTGTTGGTAGTTTTAAAATTACTTCTTCAATCTCATTGACTGATATTGTGTAATCTAGAATTTTTTTTTTTTTTTTTTTTTTTTTTTTTTTTTTTTTTTTTTTTTTTTTTTTTTTTTTTTTTTTTTTTGCGGCACCGGGGATTGAACTCACAACGTCGCACCTGCCAGGGCAGGCGCTTAAGCCACTGAGCCAAACTCCCAGCCCTGGTTTTTTTGAGGCAGGGTCGCACTATGTAGTTCAGGCCAGCCTTGTGCTGGCGTTGTAGCCCAAGCCGGCCTGGAACTCACAACGCTCCTCCTACCTCAGCCTCCCTGCTGGGATTAAAGGCGTGCGCCACCACACCCGGCTATCTGGAATGTTTATATCTTCTTGATTCCGTTTGGGAAATTGTATCTAGAAATGTGTTCATTTCTTCTAAGATTTCCATCTTACTCAAGTATTGATGATCTTCTGCCTTTCTTCAGAATCCATTGTGATTTTACCCTTTTCATTCCTAATTGCATGGATTTGAGTCTTTTCTTTCCCTTTTTTTTTTTATTCGTAAGGTTGGCTAAGGTTTTATCCACTTTATTTAATCTTTCAAAGAACCAACTTCTTGATTCATTGATTCTTCATATTGTGTTCTCACTCTCAATTATATTAATTTCTGCTCTGATCTTTATAATTTTCTCCCTCATACAAACTTTGGGCTTGACTTGCTCTTCTTTTTCTAGAAGCTTGAGGGTCAACATTAGGTTGTTTATTTAAGCTTGCTCTGTTTTTCTGATATGGAAATTCCTTGCTATAAATTTCCCTTATAAGACTACTTTCATTGCACTTCATAAGTTCTGGTATGTTGTATTAGTATTATGATTTAATTGTAGAAACTAATTTCTTGTTTAATTTCATCAGTGACCCATTGGTTGTCCAGAAGGGTGTTATTTAATTTCCATTGTCTGTGTAGTTTTTGTGGGGTTTTTTTGCCATGATTTTCAGTTTCACTGCACTAGGATCTGATAACATACATGATATAGTTTCAGTACTTTTGCATTTACTTAACCATGTTCTATGAGCTAGTGTGTGGTCTATTCTGGAGAAAATCCCATGTGCTGCTGAAAAGAATGTCTCTTCTGTTGTTGTAGAGGGAAACACCTTGTAGATAGCTACTAAATCCATTTCTTCAAAGGTTTGGTTCAGTTTTGATATTTCTTTGTTGATTTTTTTATTTAGTTGATCTATTTGTGAAAGTAGTGTATTGAGGTCCCCTATTACAGTTGTGTTGGTACTTATCTGATTTTTCATATTAATTAGCATTTGTTTGGGTATGTCACTATTTGGTGTATATATATTTATGGTATCTCCGTCTCTTGGACTGTTCACTTAATGAATATCACTTCTGATCAGCCTTGACTTGAAATCCACTTTGTCTGCAAGTAGAACAACTACCCCTGCTTTTTTCCAGGTTCCTATGTCATGGAGTATTGTTTCCATCCTTTAACTTTCAGTTTATGAATTTCCTTTTGCATTAAATGTGTTTTTGTATGCAGGATATTTTGGATCTTGTTTCTTGATCCATTCTGCTAAATTGTTTTTCAATTGGTGAGTTGACACTACTTACATTGATGGTTATAACTGATATGTATTGACTTATCCTTGTCATATTAATTTGCTAGTGTTGGTTCCCTTTCTTTGCCTTCTGTTTAATTACTTAGCTCTTCTGATAGATTCATTCTGTTGGGATTCATGGAATTGTCTGCATTGTCTTTTTCTAGAGTATCTTTCAGAACTTTCTGGAGTGCTGGTTTGGTGGTCAAGAATTGTTTCAGGTATACTTTATCATGGAAGTGTCTCATTTCTCCATCAAGTTTGAAGGCTAATCTTGTGGGGTACCTCAGTGTGATTTGGAGGTTGTTTTCTTTTAGGGCTTGAAATACTTCACTTGAAGTTATCCTTGACTTGAGGGTTTGTGTTGAGAAGTCTGCTGTGATTCTGATGGGTTTTCCTTATAAGTGATTTGCTTGTTTTCTTGAACAGTTCAATATTTTGTCCTTGGGTTAAATTTCTGGGATCTTGACTATTATGTGCCTTTGTGCAGTTTTTTTCTGGTCATGGCTAGTTGGAGTTCTATATTCCTCATTTATCTGTAAGTCAAATTGTTTTTACATGCTTGGAAAATTTTCTGCTATTACTTCTTTGAACAAGTTTTTTGTGTCCTTTGTGCTTCTGATTTTTTCATTGATTCAGATTAATCTTATGTTATTGTTCTTTGCATCATCAAGGACCATGATTTTTTTTCATGGTCCCTTGCTATTTTGAAGAAGTCTTTCATTTGCTGGTTGCTAACCACAAACCTGTCTGATATTCTGACATTTTGTCTTCACATTGATTGATTCTGCTGTTTATATCTTCAATAGAATTTTTAATCTTCTGAATATCTGTTTGAATTTATTTGTGGATTCCAATTCTTTCCTATGTTGGACATTTATGGCTCCCATCACTTTCCTAAGTTCCTATGTATTTTTTTAATCTATATCTACTCTAGATTCACTGGCTATGTCCTTTGTTATGATTGTCATCTCTTTAGTAAACTGCAGTTATTTCTCCTTTTTTTCTCAGAACCTCATTCATCTGCTTTGCTACTTCTGTTGCTACCTTTTCAGAAAGTTCAGTGGGTTGACTTTTGATTTCTTCCACCTTAATGTCCCCTGGATTTGCCTTGGATGACTTGGAGGTCTGGGGTTGCATGTTGCTTCTGTGTTTTCTCATTTTCTATTTTTTAAAATTTGTTTTCTGCATTGATGTTTATAAATTGCTTATTATAGGTAGCTTTGTTATTAGTACTGAAACCTCTTTAGGAAATGATTACTTTTCAGAGATGTCTTCTACATGTAGCTGGCTTTTGGCCTATGAGTCTGTTCTGAGATCCTGCCTCTTTAATTTGTTAGGGGTTACAGGTTGGTGTCTGTCTGGCCTAGCACTCAGTTCTTTGAAACTGAACAATTGTATTGTTTATGACCCCTAAGCAATCTCAGTATTGGCATACAAGAAAGAGCAACTGATCACAACAACTATGTCACCTTGGCTAATGTAGTATAACCAATAATAACAATTGCATCAAGCATGGTCTAGAAAGTGGTAAACTGTAATAGCTAATAATTTTCCACCTTTAACCATAGGTACAAGCTTTATAGTTATACGACAAAATCTAAAACCAATCTGAAAGTTACATTCAGTAAAAATCCACTTAATGGAACAGTTTTATCCTTAAGAGGGAATTGAAAAGGGATAAGAGGAAAAATAGAGAAATAAAAGAGAAAAAAATTAGTAGCAAGCCTGAAGTGAAAGGAAAATGACTCAAGCTTTCAGAAATTGGTGAAGAAGACACGAGAGAAAGAAGAAAAGAAAAGAAAAAAAAAACAATGCAAAACAAAACCAAAAACATTGTTCACATTTATTGAAAAGCAAAAACAGATTTAAAAAAAAAGAAGAAGAAAAGAAGAAAAAACAAATCAAAAAATCCCAAAAACAAAGAAAAGAAATTTCTTTGTGACTTCAAGCCTGTGGTTATTTTCTGATATCTAAAGTTTTGTGGTAAGTGTCCAAATCAGAGCCCCGGTCTGTGCTGGGTAACCCCAATAAGTCTGTAGTAGGATTAGGGCAGGGTGCTGGATAATCCCAGGAAGCCCAGAGTGGGGTTGGGGTAGGACACCAACTTTGGTTCTTCCAGTTCCACAAAGTTCAGGTTGACCCTGGCCTCCAGCTATGGCAATAGAGCCCATCTTCACCCAGCAACGTGGTGGATATCCCTTGGTGGCCCACCCATGGGTCCTGAACCCTAGACGTCTCCTACATTTGTCATTTGTTTGCCCAGTTGCTGTGGGATTTCAACACTGGGAGTCCTGAGATGAGGTCAACCCATGGCTGCTCTGAGTCCTAGGTTCAGTCAGCCACTCCCTAAAAAGGTGTCAATCCAAGGCTTCTATCCAGGGAATGCAGCTATTGCATAGGCTGAAGTCACTCACTGGCCCTTGCAGCACATAGCATATACTGCTTCACTCCACTGTCGCATCTCTCCCTTGCGTCCTCTGGACTCACCCATGCTCACTCTTCCTCCTCCACAGATTCAATAACTCTTCAATAACTCCTTTCTCACACTGCAGGCTGGGGGCAGGAGTGTGTGTGGGGGTGTTGTAGTTTACCTTTGCCCTCTGCACTGTGGTCCATCTCCTTACTTTCTCTGCAGGTTCCAGTCTTTGCTTCAAACTCTTCCTGAGTTCTAGGGATCCACTTCTCTCCTTCCTCTCTTCCCCAGGTTGTTATTGTTCAGCATCTGGATTTTGAATCTCCAAGAGGTTGATCTATTGCTGCTTATTGCACCACTATCTTCCTAGAGATTCTTCAATTTCTTTCATATTGTATAATTTTCATTATAGAGATTATTTAATTATTTAGTTAAAGTTATTTGTAAGTAAGTGCGGGGCGTGGTGGTGCACACCTTTAATCCCTGCACTTGGGTGGCTGAGGTAGGAGGAGCATTGTGAGTTTGAGGCCGGCTTGGGTTACGATGTGAGCACAAGGTTGGTCTGAGCTACACAGTGCGACCCTGCCTCAAAAAACCAGGGCTGGGAGTTTGGCTCAGTGGCTTACACACCTATCTGGTGGGCATGAGGTTGTGAGTTCAATTCCCGGTGCCACACACACACACACACACACACAAAAGTTATTCCTAAGTATCTTACTTTTTTGTAGCTATTATGACTATGGTTGCTTTAATTTCTTTGTCAGCAACTTTGTTATAAGTGTATAAACTTGATACTGATTTTTTATGTTAATTCTGTATCCAGCAACTTTAACTTCTTTATTCTAAAATTCGGTAGGGTCCTTAGGCTTTTCTATATATAAAGTCATATAATCTTGCAAAAGGGATAATTTAACTATTTTCCTATGTTAATTCTGTATCCAGCAATTTTTCTTTATTCTAATATTTAATAGGGTCCTTAGGCTTTTCTATATATGAAATCATATAATCTTGCAAAAGGGATAATTTAACTATTTTCCTATGTTAATTCTATATCTAGCAATTTTTCTTTATTCTAATATTTATTTGGTAGGGTCTTGAGGTTTTTCTATATATAAAAATCATAATCTGGAGGGTATCTTAGAAATCAGTAAGATGTAACCCATCATAGCATAAACCTTTCATTTGAGAAAAAACCCTGGACCCCCTGCTTAACAAGAGTTTCCTAGGTAATTGGTTCTCCAAGATTTATTTCACTTTGTTCAGTCATCTAAGCCCTCAGAGGCTGCTTCAGCTATATCCAAGGGGGCCTGTTTATGTTCCTTAAGACAGTAAACCTTGGTATCCACATGATGCTGGTTTTACTGTCATGCAGAATCCAAGAATTGTTGGGTCAAGGAAGATTCCACTCATATTTTAAAGGAAGACCTGGAAAAGCAGGCAGGCAGGGAGACTTTGAGAGGGCAGTGTGTGAAGCTATCAGAATAAAGCTAGAGATGCTATGAAGACCCTCAGAAAGTCAGAGATGCCAGGAATGTATAACATCTGCTGAGGAAAGCTGCTGGCAGTGAGCAGAACTAACCCAAGAAAGAGGACGTATGGGCTGCAACCAGTAAGGCTGTAAAGGCCGTAAGTGGAATAGCCCAAATCCTCCCTCGGAAGCTCACATCTCACCACCGTGTGCTCCAGATGGCAGATATGGTGCTACAGTACTTAGTGTTTGCGCTGCTGGGCTTCCACCCTATTCTATTCTGTTCCTTATTTTTTTTTCCCAGCACCAGTATTTAAACCAGGGTAGTTTAGCACTGAGTCATAGCCTTACCCTTTTTTTTTAAGAAGGCAGCATTTATTCTTTATACTGGCAGACTGTTAGATCTTCATGCCAGCAGATTGTTGTGGGATAATTCCACAAAGGCAACTGGGTTTACAGAGAGCTTAGTTTATATAGAATTTGGAAGTGAGAGGTACGAAGCGACAAAACATTACCTAATTGGTTATATGCATTGAATCATTGACAGGCAGGCTAGTCTTGAACAGATTTGTTGAAACAAAGGAATTGTTGATCATAGTATAGAAACACTCTGGGAACAAGAGAAGGGGGCCCTTACAGAGTGAGCATATTTAAAGGCATTACTATAATATAGAAACATTCCAGGGGGAGGGGAGCCTTTACAGGGTGTCCTTGACTAGCCCAGGGTGCCTTAAGTTACAATTACTCTGACTCAGTGCTCATCAGTGATATGCAGCTGGGCTTTAGACACTGTCAAGGTCAATTGAATTCAGCAAAAACAGCAGAACAGGAACTTGGTCAGAGACCTCTAATCATGAAATACCTATAAGTTTGCTATTTTATAAATGTGCTCTTTCTTACATTATAATTGTACTCCAACATTCCCCTGTTTCTATTATAGAAACTTCTTCAGTTTCCCCAGTTTCTTTAGTAGCAAGGAGTTTATAAACAGGGAGTAGCTTGTAAAAGAAGTTGGTGTATAGCTTAACAACTGGGACTCTATGTCTTGAATTTGAATTTGAAATTCCCAATGTCCTGAATTTTTATATACTCTTAGAATGCGAATACATATTATCGATAAAGGAAACATTATTACTGCAGGTGTAGACAGTCGAAAATAAGAAACCCAAGATTAATATTTATAAAATAAAGAACAAAGACGACCTTTCTAGTAATCTTCCAGTGTGCTGCAATTGCATCCCACAGAATAATAGTTAATATTAATAGTAACAGAAGGTATGGAACTAGGAAACAAGCAGGATAACAATACATTGAATCTGTAACTCAACAAAACAAAGTAAGGTGTCCAGCAGAATAGTTACACCAATATAAAAGAGAAAGAAGGTGGCTTTTGGGGAAGTCTTCCAGTCCTCTGGGGACATAACCCAAAGTCCTGAAGCAGGCACTAAAATAAACTAGGAAAAAAGGAATCGACACCCAACCAGGGTAGCAGAACACACAGCCAATCAGAACAGGTATGCCTGTGTACATTGTCCAGTCAATCTTCAGTCATGCATTGATCTGCCTGCTTCTGGAGTGGCAGAAGCAAGGCTTTGAGAGCATTGTCTCTTTAGGGTAGTCTTTGGTGGATCTGACTTGTCAGGACAGTCCTCCCAACTGTTGTCAGGTTGAGCTCATTTGATCCTGCCTGGAATGATGGATCCAGAGCTGAATTTTTGCTATTTTTATTATGAGGTCTTCTCAGTCTTAGTAGGGATTTCCTCTGGTTAGCTAAAATTAGTGTAAGCAAAGACCAGCAAATATTTGTAGCCCCAGCTTGACTCTGTTTTAGTGAAGTCTATTTGGAGATCTTTAAAAGAACAGTCTCATGTGTTAGATTTCAGGTGGTGGTTGAGGGCCTGTTAAGGCCTCAGCAGCCAATTTTGTGGCCTTATCCACTTTATGATAACATCCTAGAGCCATGAACTATAGCAAAGGTGTACTGGGAATCTGTAAACATTTACCTTTTGTCCTTTGCCTAATTGAGGGCCTGTATGAGTGCCCAGAGTTCAGCCTGTTTAGCTGACCAATTTTGAGGAAGAGATCTGGCTACGAGCATCTCTCCGGTAGTAACAACAGCATAGTTGGCCCTGTGTCATCCATCTTTAACACGGCTACTTCCATCTGTGAACAGGGTATGCTCAACATCTGCTAGAGGCTCCATCCGGAAGTCAGGGCAACTGGTGAAGCAATGCAAGGCAATTGTGGTCCCGCTGTCCAAGCTCTGTGGGAAAATAGGTGACTGAATTTAGTCTTTACTGGCTTGAAGGTGAGTTGGGGGTTTCCAAAAAGCAGTCCCTTGTACTGAGTGATGTGGCTGTTTGGAAGTCACTGATGTCCCCAACTACTGAGAAGTTCAAGAATGGCGTGCAGTACTTGGACAGTTAAATTTTGTCCCAGAGTCAGTTTGTTTGCCTTCTTATTCAGAAGGGTGGTTGCTGTAGGTGTCCCCAAACAGGGAGGCCAGGCTTTAGATGTTGAATCTAGTGTCTTGGACAAGTAGGCAACTGGTCTCTTCCAGGATCCCACTGTTTTGGTTAGGATCCCTGAGGCAACATGCTGTCTTTCATCCATGAACAGGTTGAAGGGGTGCATTTATTTTTTTATTATGAGACATTGCTAAGTTTCCCAGGCTGGCGTCAAACTTGGCAATCTTCCTGTCTCAGGCTTCCAGAGTGCTTGAATTGTAGGTGTGTGCCACCATGCTGGCTGGTCCTATCCTTTCTCCCCTTTTAGAATGCAAATATTTTCCCTTGAGCCATTGTATCTTGCAGTTATTTAACTTCTCTAGTTTTACAGAGGTTCATAGCTAAGGGTTTGTCTTGAGTCTCAGAGGAGACTTGAACTTGCACTTTTGAAGAGTATTGGAACTATTGAGACTTTGGAGAAGGCATTATGGAGTAATTATAAACAAGACAGTTATAAGGCTAGGCAAAATTACGATAGCCTTGTGTTTATCTGGGGATTAAGTATGGTTTAGAGAGATGTGCCTCAGCATCAGATTGACAAGGGATGGGTTGTAACAGTTCAGTTTGATTGTGTCAATTTGATTGGCTTGGGAACCATTTATCAGATTATTGGAGTATACTTCTGGGTGTGTCTGGGTGTGTCTTGAAGCATGACCTTGAATATTGTATCTGCTCCCTGGCTTCCTCTTGTCTGGCACGGTTCTGTTTCCCTACTCTGCTTCCCAGCTACTATGAATTAGTAGTTTGGCTCTACCATGCCCTTCCACCATGTTGTTTCTTAGAGCCAGCCAGACATAGACTGAATCATCTGAAGTTGTGAGCCTCCTTCAAACTTTCCCTCCTTTAAATTGTGGGGTCAGATATTGTGTTCCAGTGATGGGAAAGGTGACTAATATACTGGCCTTATAAATGATCTTGGAAGGACTTCTTTCCTTTTAATTTTCCGGGAATATTTTAAGAAGAATTGGTATTTACTATTCTTCAAATATTTGATAAAATTCAATAGGACGCCCTCTGGCGCTAGACTCTTCATTTGGAAACTTCTAATTACTGAGTCTCTACTTATTATTGGTCTGGTCAGGTTTTCTATTTCTTCATGACTAAATCTTTCCAAGATACTGCATATATGTACATGAATTTATTCATTCTTGTAGGTGATCAAATTTATTGATTTCAATTGCCCATAATAATCTCTGATGATTCTTTATATTCATGTGAGAGCCCCCTAGTATTATATTGTTGCTTATTTCTCCCTTTAGATCCATTAGCACTTGCTTTACACATTTAGGTATTCTGGTATATATTTATGCTATTTATTCTTGCTTAGTGGACCCCTTTATTATCATATGCTGACCATATTTGTCTTTTTAATAGTTTTTAAAATTTGTTTTGAAGTCCTTATTTCTTCATTTTTGAAGGACAGTCTATCTAGGTACAGTATTCCTGGAAGCTTTTTCTTCTAGCACTTTGAAAATATCATCCCACTCTCACATGACCTGAAAGGTTTCTACTGAGAAATTAGCTGCTAGGTTTATCAAAAGTCCCTTATATGTTATTTGACTTTCTGTCTTGTTGCTTTTAGGATTTTTTGGTCTTTTGACTAATTATACATATATGGTTATGGTTTGTGTCTGGATGTCCCCCCAAAGCCTCATGAGGTCATGAGGGTGGGTTTTTCAAAAGCAACTGAATCTAGAGTTTGCGGTTGGTTTGTGGACCAATGCTGGGAATATGGATATGAGTGCTACACCTTCTCTAGAGCAGATAACCTGCATACAATATAAGGGTAGGAAAGAGGGCTTCTCTCCCTTGCCTCCTCTTTTGTTGCTTTTGGTATCTTCCTCCATGATGAACAGCTGCCCCCTGACACATCACCCTGCCTTAGAGCCAGCTGATTATGGACTAAAACCTTTACAAACTGTGAGCTAAATAAACCTTTACCCTATTATCTTTGGGCATCAAGTATTTTTGTTTTAACAATGAAAGAAAAGTAACTAAGACATATATCTTTCAGTAATCTCATTTGGATTAAATTTGGTAACTTTTGCTGGGCGTGGTGGTGCGTGCCTTTAATCCCAGCACTCGGAAGGCTGAGGTAGGAGAAGCATTGTGAGTTCGAGGCCGGCTTGGGCTACAATGTGAGCACAAGGCCGGCCTGAGCTGTATAGTGCGACCCTGCCTCAAATAAACTAGGGCCGGGAGTTTGGCTCAGCGGCTTAAGCACCTGCCCTGGGAGGTGCAAGGTTGTGAGTTTGATCCCCGGTGCTGCAAAAAATAAGTAAATAAATAAAATAAATAAATAAATTTGGTAACTTTTGACTTTCCTGTGCCTGGGTAATTATATCTTTCTCTAAGTCTGGACATTTTTCTGCTTGCTTGCTTGCTTGCTTTCTTGCTTTTGGGCTGTGGGATTGAACCCAGAGTCTTCATACTGAACAATACTCTAAGCCTTTAACTTATTTTTAAATTTTAAGGTTTATCTTGCTAAGTGTCTGTCTCAGTTACTTTTCTCTTGTTGCTGAGGCAAAATACCTGATGCCCAAAATTAAGGTTTACTTAGCTCACAGTTTGTAGAGGTTTCAATCCATAATCTTCTGGCTCCAGGGCAGAGTGGCATGTGGCAGAGGGGCGACTGTTCACAGTGGCTGGGGTGGCAGAAGACAGCAAAAGCAACAAGAGCAAAAGGGGTAGAGGGAGGAGTAAGCCTTTTCCCCTCCCTTATATTGTATGCAGGCTACCACCCCAGGGTGTGTGCAGCACTCACACCGCCAATCCCAGCATGAGACAATGAACCAGTCACACACTCTAGATTCAGCCACCCCTGAAAAGCCCACCCCCTATGACCAACTGCATGAGGTTTTGGGTGGGCATCAGACACCATAACAGTCTCTTAAGTTGCCCAAGCAGGGCTCAAACTTGTAATCCTCATGACTCAGCTTCCCAGAGTGTTGGGATTATAGTTGTGAACCATAATACCTGTATTTTTCTCTTCTAGTATATCTATTTTATTATTTTGATCTCTAATTGTTATGAATTTCTGGGTTGTTTCTGTCTTTTGAAATGTGTTCTTAGTAAAACAGGTATTTTGAATTCTCTTACAGATTGTACATCCTGTTCCTATTGGGTCAATCCCTGGCCCCTTATTTTATCTGTTTGGTGAGGTCATTTTTCCCTGATTTGTCTGTGTTTATGGATGTATACTGATATTCACTCATTAAAGGACTGTTTAATTCAGTCTAGTTTTGTTTGTAACTATCCATCTTCAATAAGCCTGCTCAGAATTTCAAAGTGAACTGACTTGTGTTCCATAAACCTGTAAGACACAAGAAGGTGTCCTAAACTCAAGTTTGCTATGACACTTGTAAGGGCCGGGAGGTCGGCCCAGTATTCTGGCCCTGGTGCACCTTGGAAAGAAGTGAGGAGGGTACCTGTGCTGTGTGATGTCATCTGAGATCCAAGCCTGGAAGTCTGTCCTAGTGAGCCAGACAGGTTTACCTAACAATTCCCTAAATGCAGATAGGGAAGCCGGAGTACAGAGAGAGAAGTTGGGGCCAATCTGACCTCCCCTCAGGGTCTTCTATGGGATGGAGGCTGGTGAGCCTCCCCCAGCGGCCCAGCTGGGTCTGTGTCTTACAGTGCTTGCCAGATAGGTGAGATAGTTTCCTGAGTGCAGTATGAAGAATTGGGGTGGAAATGTGGCCCCTTAGATCTGCTGTGGGACAGAGGCTGATGATTCGGCCCCAGGGATCCAGAGAGGGGACATCTTCCAGCCTTTCCCTGCACAGTTAAACAAGATAGTTCAGAATAGTTCCTTGGCGTAAGGGGCTGTAGCCGAGACTGGAGGCCCCTCTGGATGAAGTATGAAAGGGCAGTGAGCCTGTCCCAGGGCCCAGATGGGCACGTGTCCCTTTACTGTTCTTCACATAGGTGAGGTGAGTCCCCAGCTATAGTAAGAGGCAGACAGGCTCATCACAGAGACTGTTACAATGGGTAAATCAGGCTGTGAGATATGGGCCAGTCTCCCTCTGCGTCCTTGTCTAAGCCATATGAAGCTGAAACCACAGATGGGAGAGGCTAGAGCTGAGACACTAAGGTAACTTTCAGGTCTGGTGCCAAGGCCAGAATTGGTGGGCAGAGAAGCCTCCCTACTGTGGCAGCAGGGCGCTTGTTCTTCCCAGCTAGCTATGGCAGATGGCTTTGTTTGCAAATTCAAGGCCAAACTGGGTGTGATCATACCCTTTGGGGAATGGGGCCATTTCTGGGCGTAAGCCCTAGAGCAGGATCAGTGGATCTGCTACCTGGAAATGGGTCTGCAGTTTCAAAATTATTTTGCTGGGTGTTGGACTTCACAGCCTCCTCCCTGGACCCCAAGGCTCCCACAAAGAGACTTTTGCCTGTGGAAGAGTGAAGAGTCCTCGTGGTCATCAGGGGATGTAAGCTGGTGACTCACTATTCTATGTCTGGCTGACACCACTCACACACATGACGCTCTTGCATGAAGGATGCACTCCTGGATCAGAGCCCTGTTTATATCAACCTTCCTCCTTGCTCCTAAGGAGATGCACGCATAGCATTGCACCTTGGTAGGACCTCGCCCACCGAAAACAATTGGAAACATGGTACATTTCTGGTCAGGATTGTTGCCAGCTGCTGTCCCTCCAGTTGTTGGTTGGTGTTCCTAGGGTGCAGTGAACTTCATGATGTTCTCAGTAATGTCAAAATCATTCCATCAACATGTAATTGTCTGTTGGTCTCTGATTTTTCAACCATTTCCATACAGATACCTAACATCACAGTCAAATGAGCATTTTAACATCTATCCTGATTTTCTTTTCATCTTTGTGGCAGGTCTGTTATTATGCCTGCACTTTCTCAGTCATGCTCAGGGCTAAATCTAGTTTCCAGATAAAAGGAATCTACAGAAAGTCCCTTCCACAGCGTCAGTAAGAGATGGCAATGCAGATTCATCTTGTCACACAGTGTGGGCTCCTGTCAGCTGCAAGCGTTTACAAGAAGATTGCTTACTGGCCAGGAGAGGACAGACCACCACAAAGCTGGAGGAGTGTCCTGAATGGGTGGCTTTTTAGTTCTGTAATAAATATTTTAATGAAACAATTTCAGAGATCGACCCACTCAGTACTGCACTGTGTTAGTCATAAGGGGAATGAGAACACTGCAGCCTTAATTCAAATAGCCTGAAGGATCGTGGAAGGTAGTGATGGGACAGGTGGGCTACTTCAATATTCAGAGCTCATATTTGAAGTAAAATTCACATTGGATCTTGACAGATTGAAGACTATTTAGGTTAAGATGGGGAAGGTTTGAGAGGAGCAAATAGGATTTTTTTTTTCCCAGAGCCTTTGCACTGAACTACATTCCCAGCCTTGTCTGTCTGTCTGTCTGTCCACCTATCATTTTGAGATAGAGTCTCACTATTCACTTAGTTGCCTGGCTGGGCTTGAATCCCCCTTCCTAAGCCTCCCAGAGTGCAAGGATTACAGGCATGTACCCCCAAACCCAGCTGGGATACGTAGGGCTTAGATACACAGACTGTGAGAGAAACCTCTTGTGCAAAAAGATGGGGGTGGACTGAAGAGTAGTAAATGAGCAAGAAAGGAAGATAGGGCTACAAATGTAGGTGACGTCAGAATATCAGGGTCTTTGCCAAGGTCAGGTCATTGGACTTGATTTTATACACCCTGGAGAGCCACAGAAGGGTCTAATTCAGCCTTATCCTTAGAGGAAATGTCCGTGGTGTAGGATTGACCATCTTTATAAAGAAATTTTTTTTTCTTGTGGCACCAGGGATCAAACTCACAGCCTCATGTCTACCAGGCAGGCGCTTAAGCCACTGAGCCAAACTCCTGGCCCTAGTTTTTTGAGGCAGGGTCGCACTATGTAGTTTAGGACAGCCTTGCTCTCACGTTGTAGCCCAAGCGGGCTTCAAACTCACAACGCTCCTCCTACCTCAGCCTCCCAAGTGCTGGAATTAAAGGCGTGCGTCACCACGCCTGGCTTGATAAAGAAATTCTTTGTGGGCTTCTATAACTGTTGTTCAGGATTTAAAATGTATCTGGGGCTGGGCATGGTGGTGCACCCCTGATATCCCAGCGCTCTGGAAGGCCAGGCATGGGTAATACAACTTCAAACTCAACCTGGACAACTTAAGGACTTTGTGATTGTTTAAAAAAAAAAAAAAAAAAAAAAAAAAAAACCTTTAAAGAGGCTGAGAATATAGCCCAGTGCAAAGGCCTTGGGTTCAGTTTCCTATACCACCAAATAAAAAGTAAAAATTGTTTAAATGCAGGAATAGTGATGATACATCATGGTTAGTGTCAGTGAAGCCAGAGTGCTCAGATATGTTGCTAAGGACAAGCCCTTCTGTAATTGAACCCCAGAGTCATAGTGACAGTGAAGAGGGTAAATGGCAGGGCCCAGCCACATGTGGATACTCGTATCTGGAGTACAGGGAACTGGAAGAGAAAGAGTAGTCTTGTCATGTTTGAAAACTCTTGCTTTAGTTTTCTCCTGATTTTTCTTTCTATCCTTCAGTCTCACCATTCATTCTGCACTTCAGTACTTTTATGACCATTGCTAGATTATCCAGGGCTGCAAACATTTAAAAGAACTGTAATGGATGGGAGCTTCTGGTGAGTTCTGAGGAGGAGAATGACGTGACCTCACTCGATTTATAGCCCTTGCTCCAGCTGCTGTGTGAAGAAGAGGCTTTTGGGGTGGGGCCCCAGCAGGAGACCCCCTGGGGCAGGAGGCAAGGGAGGCAGCACCGCTGAGAGGTCACAGATGGGCCTGCAGAGAGTGGGGAAATCGGGCAAAGCACTTTCACAGACTTGGGGTCTATTCAAAGACGGAGGTACAGAATTGACTGGCGACTTGGATGTAAGTAGACAAAGGAAAAAATCAAACGAAGGCAGCCACAAGTTTTTTGGATAGAGTAACTGGTACAGAATAACATACTACATTTTAATAATAAAGTATGCATGGGTACTTGTTTCAAAATAGAAGTGTATTTCGCTGCATGCATTCTGTCTGTGTATGCTATATATGCGCAGTTTTATTTTATATGTATCTACATAGACACGTACATTTCTATGAATATTCAGAGAGAATGAATGAGAATTGTGAACAGCGGTTTTCCCAAGTGAGTGGGAGAGAAGGACAAGCTGAAGGAGGAGAAACTTGCCCTTTTTACCTGTTTGTTCCTGTTTAATAATTTTTCCTTAAATCTTGAGGCAGGGTCTTACTAAGATGCCTAAACTGAGTGACAACTCCTGCTTCTCTTGCCTCTGCCTCCCAGAGGGGCTGAGATTACAAGCATGTGACACCATGATCCCAGTGTGATTAGCTTTTCAATGACAATATTAATCTTATCCAAGATGATGTATACAAAACTATTAATAGTGGTAATCTAATGAGAATGTAAACCTTTCTCATATTTGTGCTATGCACCCACATTATCTATTGTTACATAACAACACACAACAAACTGAGGGGCACAAAGCAATCTACATTTGTTGTCCCACAGTTCTGCGGGTCCAGGCATCCTTTAGCAGCTACAGCTGCAGGCTGGGTTGGGCTCATGTAGGATCCAGGTGGGAAGGATTTGTAATGAAAGCAATGGGTCCCCCTTCTGGTGAGTCCAAAGCCGGGGAATACAATCAGAGTTAGGGGCGTGGAGAGAGCTTTACCACCCGCGGCCTGTGAGGAGAGCGCAGGGCTCTTCTGTAAAAGGAAACGTGGGATTTTTAATTTTCATTTTTAATGCATTTCTTTATTTTGGTACTGGGGATTGAACACAGAGCTTTCACACTAAGCTATGTGCCCAGCATGTTTTAAAAATATATTTTGAGGCAGGGTCTGCTGAGTCCCTAAGTTGCTCAGGCTGGACTTGAGGTTGGATCCTCGTGGCTTAGCTTCCCAGTGTGCTAGGACTGCGAGTGTGCTTCACCTCACCCAGCTGGAAGCACAGAGATTTTATTCTGAGGCCATATACAAATTCATGTATGAAAGTACTTGAGGGGTGGGTACGCTCCTGAGCATACTGTTTAAGGTCATAGTTCTAGAAGGAAAGATGGTGGTCACATTTCCAAGCAAGTTCCTCTCAAGATTAGACAGTGCATGTTCAAAGCTTAAGATGGTGGACACCAAGGCTTCTGGGCATGCTCGGTTTAAGGTGGTGAAAATGGTGGGGACAGACGAAGGAGAAGATACTTTGAAGGCGTCTGAATGCAGGGGTTAGCCCCTTCATGGTGCCTGTGTCACTCAGGAGCTAACCGATCCACTTTTTTTTTTTTTTTTTTTGGTGGCATCGGGGATTGAACTCACAAACTGGGGCCTGTCATACAGGCACTTAAGCCATTAAGCCAAACTCCTGGCCCTAGTTTTTCGAGGCAGGGTCACACTATGTAGCTCAGGCTGGCATTGTGCCTGAGTTGTAGCCCAAGCCGGCCTCGAACTCACAACGCTCCTCCTACCTCAGCCTCCCGAGTGCTGGGATTAAAGGCATGTGCCATCACGCCCGGCTCCAATTCACTTCTTACTCACATGGTTGTTAGCAGCAGTGTTCCATGAATTTTCAGACTTGGGGCCTAAGTTTCTATTGACTTTGGGCCAGAGACCCCTCTCTACCCCTTGCCATTTGAGTCTACTCCAAATGACGACTTACTTCTTCAAACCTGTCTATTCCCAGGACAGCCATTTTAGTTGGGGGTGGCATCCTGTCATCCCTGGCATAAGAAGCAAGTTCCTAGGCCAAACCAACTCAAGGGGGCAGACCTCATAAGGACAGGAATACTAGGGGGCCCTCAAAGGAGGAGCCACCATGGAGTCCATCTTCTCTCTGATGTTCTGATAACTTAGTGAACATGTACCTTCTGTGATGATGTACTATTTTTAAAATACTGTGTTGGTTTTTAAAAACATTTGAAAACGGGAAAGATTGTTTATAAAGAATTTAGAAGGGGTTAAACATTTAGTAATGGAGATTGAACTCAGGGCCTTGTATATGGTAGATAAGCACTCTGCCACCAAGTTACAACCCCAGCCCATGAATAAATGTCTTAAGTTACCCTCTCCTATGATTGTGTTTTCTAAAGGTAGAGTGTGCTTAATAAAGCTAATAGAAAAGGTAAAAAAAATTTTTATAGACTTATATTTTTAGAAAGTCCCCCAAGCCCTTACTTCAAATGAGTGTGTGCAAACCGAGAGTGGTGGCGCACACCTTTAATCCCAGCACTCGGGAGGCTGAGGTAGGAGGAGCGCTGTGAGTTCGAGGCCGGCTTGGGCTACAATGCGAGCGCAAGGCCGGCCTGAGCTACATAGTGGGACCCTGCCTCAAAAAACTAGAGCCAGGGGTTTGGCTCAATGGTTTGAGTGCCTGACTGGCAGGTGTGAAGTTGTGAGTTCGATCCCCGGTGCCGCAAAAAAAAAAAATAAATAAGTAAAATAAAATAAAATAAAAATGAGTGTGTGCAGGGGTGGGGGGTCATCAAGGATTACAAAGCAAAGAAAAACATGCTTTTTTGCATGGGGGTCATCTCTACAAGACATGGCTCCTGAGCAGACTATCAGGCCTAGACAGGGGTTGCCTTCCGGAGCACCCCCTTGGAGGCTGCCCTTTGGTTGGAGCTATGGTGCTATAGCAGAGGTAGGCCTCACCAGAATGTGGAGATCATGGGTTCTGCTTACAGAAAATCACTTCTCTGACATCCAGTGAGAAATCCGACTACTCTGGTCTTCACTTTCCTTACATTAAGGTGGGAATAAAATAGTACCTTGTACCAGTTGTCCTGGAGCCCAGTGGATGAGATGAGTCAACCCGTACTCATTGGCTTTGTGCCAGGGCGTTTAAAACATGGAGTGTGAAGGGCTCTCCTGTGATGTAAACGCCCTCAGCATGTCAACTCACAAGGACCAAGCATTCTTGGTCCCCCTGACCCACAGTTATCTCTGCCAGGCCCAGCCCAGCCCAGCCCCAGCTAGGCCAGTCACTGTCTCGCCTTTATGAATTTGGACCTGGAACTACAGGAACACCCCAAAGACACCCTCACCCTTAGCAGCTGCCATTCTGCTTCTCATTTCCCTGCGCTCCGCAGAGGCGGGACTCAGGTGTTGGGAAGAAGTTGACTGATGGCCCAAACTTTTTTTTTTGTTTTTTTTTTTTTGCGGCACTGGGGATTGAACTCACAACCTTGAGCTTGCCAGGGCAGGTGCTTAAGCCGCTGAGCCAAACTCCTCAGCCCTGGTTTTTTGAGGCAGGGTCGCACTATGTAGCTCAGGCCAGCCTTGCGCTCGCGTTGTAGCCCAAGCCGGCCTCGAACTCACAACACTCCACCTACCTCAGCCTCCCGAGTGCTGGGATTAAAGGCGTGCGCCACCACACCCGGTTAGCCCAAACTTCTTACCAAGTCAGTTATTTTATCCTTCTTTCATTTTTGCATGAAGCGCTTATTAATCTGATTTGCAGGTTCTTTATATTTCATTGACTCTGTAATGCAGTATCCATTTGACTTTGTAGAAGTTCGCCCCATTCTACAGCTATGGAAGGTAAGGCTTAACAAAGTCAAGTCACTGAAAGTCTCAGCTAGGATTCTGAGTTAGGTGTGGGTAGCTCTGCTCCTGCTTCCCCCGCTGCAGCACAGTAGCCCATGTCCTTACAGCACAGCAGTGGGCTTATCTGTGTTTGGGTGGTGATAGGCAGAGAGGACGCCATCTGTCTCAGTCAATGGAACACTGAGGAGACTGCAGTGTCCAGATGTGGACACTAGGTGGCGGAGTGTCACAGGGCAGATGGCACCCGTGGCCTGGTTCCGCAGTCTGTTTGTGCAATGTTCTGCATTACGAAAAGGACTTGTCCTACTGTAAAACTTACATTCTCTGACATTGATAAAAAGTAGATATAATTATTAAATAGCTACCCCAGCTATAAAGTTTTCATACTTTACTGCAAGTCATAAAGTGAGAATCAAAGAATGAAAAGCCAGTATGGAAAATAAAAAGGAATTTGTATGTAAAAATACTGTAAAAGACAAAATTTCTGTTAAAATTGCTTTTCCAAAAAAAAATTCTTTTTGTTACTGGGGATTGAACCCAGGGCCTTCTCACTGAGCTATGTCCTCTATCACACTTCTATTTTTTATTTTATTTTATTTTTTATTTTTTTAAATTTCATTTTAAAGATAGTAAAATCCAACAAAACAAAACAGAACAAAGTCAATCAAAACAAAGCAGTAGAACTGGTACAGAACTTCAAAGCAGGACACTAGGAAAACAATATCTACTATAGTATATCTTGTTATCTTCACGATAGTTGTCCATTCCATCAGGTATAGCAAAAATCAAACCAAAAGCAAAACAGAATAAAACCAATCAAAACAGAATATTGAATAAAACAAAACAGTGAGAACAATATTGGGCCTCAAAGACAAGACAGAAGGGAATCCCCCATATTTGCTACATTGCATACAGTCATCCTCCCAAGAGATGCTCAGACTGCTGGCCCCAGGCCTGCAAAATCAATCAAACAATACAAGCATTTAGTTGCTTTATGTACCTTAGTTGCTATCAACTTAGCTGGTCCTCTGAACCAGCAGTTTGCTTACGGGGTGGGGGGTGGGTGTTGATTCTCAGCCCGCGCGCCAGTAGGATCACAGGAGGCGCTAACTTTTCTCTTCCTGGAACCCATTGCACCGCTCACCAGGAAGGCTGGCTGGTTGTCTTCTGGTTGGATCCTCCCAGACCCAATATGGTGGGTTCTCGGGAGGCGCTGATTTTTCTCTTCCTGGAATCCGTGCTGCTCACACTGCTTACCATAAAGGCTCTCACTGTTTATTTTGAGATAGAATCTTGGTAAGTCACCAGTTCCCCAGGCTAGGCTTAAATTCCCAATCCTGAGAAACTTCCCAAAGCGCTGGGAGTACCAGTGTGTACCACCAGGACCAGCTAAAGGAAAAATACTTTTCAATTTTTATTTTTTATTAGTACATGTTTGCAGCATATAATGATCACATTCCACAGGGGGAATTGGTACATGTATATAACACATCCCAATTCTTTTTTTATACCCTTTCCCCCTTCTTCCCCTCCTCTCCATCTTTTGATCCTCTTCCCATTTGCTAATCTGTCTCTCTATTTCTTATCTTCTTTTATTTTCCCCTGTATTTATATCTTGGGTTTCTCACATAAAAAAAACCAGGTGATATTTAAGCTTGTGTGTAATTTATTTCTCTTAACATTATGGTCTTAAGGTGCATTTATTTTCCTACAGTAAATGGCTCAAATTTATTCTTCTTTATGGCAGAGTAACACTATGGTATAGAAATATCACATTTTCTTTATCCATTCACCTGTTAATGGACTTACAGGCCACTTCCAAGATTTAGCTATTGTGAGTTGTGGCACTATAAACAGGTGTGTATGTATCACTGTAATATGAGGTCTTTAACTCTTTCAGGAAAATATCTAGAAGGGGAACAGCTGGGTGAAATGGAATTTCTAGGTCTAGTTTTTTCAGCAATCTCTATATTGATTTCCATAACAGTTATCCTAGTTTACATTCCCACCAGCAGTGTAGAAGGGTTCCTTCTTTTCTTGCAGCTTTACCAGCAATTGTTATTATTTGATTTGATTATCATTATTCTTCCAGGAGTAAGATGGACTCAGTATTGCTTTAATTGGCGTTTCTCTAATGGCCAGAGATGAACAATTTTTGGTTTTTTTGGCAGAAAAAAACTTTCAAAGAGCTGTGTGTGTGTGTGTGCGCATGTGCGTGTATGTTGTACACTAGGGACCAAACTCAGGGCTCATGCATGCTATGCAGGAAGTCTTATCACTGAGCTACAACCCCAGCCCTTGGACAGGACTTGAAGTCCTCTTGCCTCAATCTTCTAAACAGCTGGGATTACAGAGGTGAAAGGACTTAAATAATAAATTTTTGCAGTATTTCACTTAGAAACATTTAATGGTAAAATTTTTAAATTTTTTCACCTGGATTTTGAAAGAAAAAAGATTTCTTTAGATTCTCTTTTTCTTAGTTTTATTGGAAAGAAAAAAACCTTTCTTCCCATTACAGAAAAGGAAGTGTATCTGATCTCATTTTACAGGGGAAGTCGGTTGAGACGGTGTTTGATTTTGGCACTACAGTGGTTTAGGATGTTAGCACAGAGACTTGCAATCAGGTTGTTTCCACAAGTACCGTGGCGGCATCGCCCCACAGTGGATGGCGGCCAGCGGAGCTCCACACTGTTTAGCTATTGCATGAAGTCCTCTCTTGGCCCTCACCATAGTGTAAGATGAAGTCCAGAGGACGGCAGAGGACTCCTGCTTTGCCAAAGTGCTCTGGGACGTGCTTTCAAAAGCGAAGCATCTTCCAGTTTAGCTGCCTGAGGTCTGAAGCCTTTTATTCCGCATGCCGCAGTGACCGGCCACTTAAATTTCCTCAGTGAGAAGAAACCCTTAGCAGAGCTAGAGTCAAGTTTTCGGTCTACTGAGACCTACGAGACCCCAGCACCCCAGTGCTGACCTGCAGTGCCAAGGCAGGGCCATGACTGAAGGCTCTGAGAGGGGGCTGGGTTTTTGCCTGTTTAGTCTTGCATTAAACTGAATTGACTCTCTAGATTGACCATCTGACCCCCAGCTGTGTGGACAATTAGAGTGTCATTCCACTCACTCCTAATGGCCACCAGTACTGCCACGACAGGGGTTGTAACCCTGGCTGAGGTTACGCTTCAGTCACTTACTCAGATGGTGTTGCCTTGGCACAGGAGCCCAGCACACTGTCGATCTAGTGTGAGACAGCTCCAGGGGCCTCGGCCTGTCACTGAGCACGCTGGTTCCCGCCTCCCAGTCTACGAGCTGCTGTCCTTGGCTCAGGCCCTCCTACCACGCTGCTTCCGCCTCAGGGCCAGCTGACCATGGACAAGATCGTGAGCCGAGAAAACTCTCCTCCTTTAAGTTGCCGATGCTGGGTATTTTGTCCTAGTGACAAGAAAGTGACTAAGACAGACAGGGTCTAAGTTACTAAGTCGCCTAAGCTGGGTTTGAACTTGAGATCCTCCTACCTTGGCCTCCCAGACTGCTGAGATTACAAGTGTGAACCACGACACCTAGCTGTCACCTCTTCCATTGCTCACAGGTTTTCAGTGTGTTCAGTGACCAGCCGAGGACGGCTCTCCACCCCGCACCCCACGGAGGGAGCCTGCAGGCTCCCTGAGGAGGCCTTTCACCGCCCAGCGGCTGCCCTGCTTGCCTTCGTTCCCCATCACAGCAGCCTGCTGGGGTCAGCGCCGCAGGGCTGATCCAGTCTGAACGCCGGCAGCCTCCCTGGGTGCCCACTGGCCCAGCTGGTGTCCCCACTCAGGGCAGCCAGGAGGAGCTGCTTTCTGAGTGAGCACCCTTGCACTTTGGGGAGGGACACCTGTGATCGAGCCAGGGGTAGAGGACAACCTGACCTGAAGAGGAAAACCGCCTCCCCTTAGCCAGCACATCCGTAGCACCTGGGTGAAGTCACCAGGCCCTTTCATGCCCGTGAGCTCCTGGGATTCCGTCACCACTTGCTCTTCCTTCCAGGATGGGCTTGGAGAAAGCAGCTGTGTTTCTCCTTCTGGTCTATAGATCACATGAGCTGAGGTGGGCAGGACAAGGTTATTGGGCATGTGCCTGTGACTCCCGTGGGGTCTGTGTGTTACTGGCATGGCACAGTAGACTACAAGTGTTGCTATTTTCTTTTCTTTGGTACTGGGGATCGAATTCATGACCTCGTGCTTACCAGGCAAGCGCTTGAGCGGCTGAGCTAAATCCCCGGCCCGGTGTTGTTTTCTACTTGGGTGGTGCTTCCTTGCCTCAGCTCTGGGCAAAACAGGGCCTCACCGTGCCTGAGTGCGAACTCTTCCAGGCAATAGCAGTGTGTGATGGTAATTTGATGTCAGTATGGCCAAGGATGCCCACAAAGCTGGATATGTCTGTAGCAGTGTTTCTGGCACAAAACACATGAGCATTTGATTTGGTGAACTAAGCAGAGCACATGGTTCAGTCCCTAGTCGGGGAGTAGAGCAGAAGGGCGCAGGAAGGGCAGATTCGCCCTGTCTTGGGCTGGGATCTCCACCATTTGCCCTCCGACACTGGCCCCTCTGGCTCTGAGTTTGAACTGGAGCTGTTCCCCTGGCCCTCGTGGGCCCGCAGCCTGAAGACTATGTGACTCCCTGGCCTTGCTAATTATGTCAGCCAATTCCTTATAATCAGTCGCTTTTGATGTGTCTGTTCTGTTCCTCTAGAGAACCCTGATGAGCGTAAGTGGGTATCGCAGGGGGTGGAAGGGGATTTCTAGAGCACCAGAGAAGGGCGCTGGGACGGTGGACTCCGGTCTGTGCAGGAGAAGAGTCCCCTGTCCGTGACTGTCCTGCTCACCTGACTCCTGCAGTTCCTTCCCTCTGATGCAGGCGACGCTGGCTAGTGCTGGCAGCGCCTTGGCCCTGCCCTGCAAGTGAGCCTTCCCCAGGGGAAACAGCCGGGCCCAGCAAGCCGGGTGCTACAGAGGGCACCTTGAGGGAGTCTTATCAGCTGCAGCAGCTCAATAAGTGCTGTGCTTGTTGACTGATCAGCTCAAGTCCCCAGACTTACTGGCTACAGCGTGACCCGGAGATCCTGACGGCCACACTGCAAGGACACAGAGTCCCGGGGAGCTCAGACTTCCCAATACCTTTTCTCCACAGCCTGGAAGCTAAGTGTCCTTGTTTGTTTTACTGGCGACAGCAGGCCCCCGTCCTGCTCCCCCCTTCCCTCCGGGGGGAGTGAGACCTGCGTTGCTTGCTTTTCCAACTGTAACAGGCTTGGAGAATGCAGCCACGGATTCTCTCTGGTTTTCATTCTAGAAGTTTCTGTCTTCCTAGTCAGTCACATGACCTAACAGAACCAGGGCAGGGTTCTGGAAGCTTGCAGGACGCCTCTGGGCTTTGCAGCTTGCTGGGTGAGCCTCGCATGTAGCCACCATCGTATGCTGGAGTGTGGAACCCAGGCACCTGGAAGCGGGGTAACAGCTTTCAGAGCAGGGGCACCTCCAGATCCACACCTGCACATCTTTAATCACAGTCTGGGTTGCATGAGGGGACCCACGCTGCCTGAGGGGTTCCATGAGCCCTGTTGTCAGAGGAGACGCTCTCTCACACGTCCACGGGGAGCTGGGGGCCATTAACGTTTGTGTAAGTCAAGTACAGTGGAACCTCGGTTCACGAACTTAATTCTTTCCACGATTCTGGCCGCAGAATTCATTCCATGATTCTGCAGTCTTCTCCCTGGGAGCGGGTGGAGGGGAACCTTGGCTTTCTGAATTTCAGGTAAAGGGTTGTAGTTGAAACTTCCTGTCTGGAATTTGAGAACTATAATGTATCTTTGGTGAAGAATGCTCTTCTTTCTAAAAAGAGGCACAGGGCAGAGGATACGGTTCAGCAGCACAGCACCTGCCTGGCAAGTACAGGGTCATGAGTTCAATTCCTGGTACCAAAAAAAAAAAAGGTTAATAATAATAGTAATAATAAATAAAAAGAGGCAGAGTGGCAGAGTGATGAAATGCAGGGTCTCTGGAGTCAGATAGGCCTGGCTTTGTTCCTTGATAGCTGTGTGGCCTTCGGCAGCTTATTTAACCTCTCTGTGTTTGTTTATCTCATCCATAACTGAGGAACAATAACAGTGTACGATTAGCTCAGAGGGCTGTGGTGAGGAGAAAGCGGTTTACATATAAGCTTTCGAATCAGAGGCTGCTATGTAGCTTTATGTAAAGGTTTGTTTTTATTTTTCACCATTAAAACCACAGCAGAATGTGAAATAAAAGGGTGTCAAGGCAAGGCAGGCTCTCAAAAGCTTGCAGTAATGACAAAAAGGTTTGGCCCAGGAGGCAGCAGGCCTGGCCTCTCTGATCAGGCTTCTCACTGAAGTGGGGTTTCTTTGAGCCCATCAGAACTTTGGTCACTCATTCTAAAACAGGTGCAGGGCATGGTGGTGTACACCTGTAATCCCAGCACTCACGAGGCTGAGGCAGGAAGATCACTTGAAGTTTCAGGTCAGCCTGGGCTACATAGTTCAAGGCCAGCCTGAACTACACAGCAAGACCTGTCTCAAAATAGATAGATAAATAAATAAATAAAATAGAGTGCTGGTAACAACCCAGGTGTCTGTCTATAGATGGCTGGATGAGTGAAAGATGGCATATCCACATGGTGAAATACTACAAGGTCATAAAAAGGAATTAATTTCTGACATAGCTCATAGTGTGGGTGAACCTTAACACCATTATGCTGAGAAACCAATTATAAAAGGAAAATTATCATGATTGCACTTATATGAGATACCTAGAGTAAGCAAAAGCAGAGAGAGACAAGCTGCGCATGGTGCTGCACACCAGCACTCAGGAGGCTGAAGCAGGAGGATTGCAGAGAGTTCGAGGCCAGACTGTGCTATGTAGGGACTTCAAAGCCAGCCTCAACTACACAGTGAAACCCTGTCTCACAAAAACCAACCAAACAAAAAAGTAGACAGAAAGTAGAACTTGGGCAACCAAGGGCTGGGGGAGGGCAAAATGAACAGTTATTGCTTGACAGTCGTGGAGTTTATTTTTTCTGACCATTAAAAAGTTCTGGAAATTGACAGCAGTGGTGATTACACAAGGCTGTAAACATACTTAATGCCACTGGATCATGCATTTCAAGATACTAAACTTCATGTGACATATAGTTTTCTACAATAAAAAATCGGGCATAAGAAAGAGTATGGCAAGAGAGGGGTAAGGGTCAGCTAGCTTTGGAACTTCGAAACCTTCGTGGTCCGCGAGGCCGTCCACGTGGGTGGCCAGAAAAATGCACGAGGTGGGGAGGCCACCAGCCGCAAGTCCTTGGGGCTCCAGCCGCCGTGCAGTACACACCCCATTCCTTTCCAGCACTATCAGGGTGGTCGTTTGCGTGACGACACAGCTCGGGACAAATGTCGGAGCCGGCCTGTCGTCCTCCACGGCCCCTCTCCCTGCCCCTGCCCGGGGCTCCTGTCTCCAGCTGGTACCGCGCGGCACCGGCTGGTCCTTCCTTGCCTGTGGCTCGGGCTTGGCTGTCCACCACTGGCCGCTAGGGGGAGCTGATGGGCCAGGCTGCCCCAAGTTGGCGTTTGCACGCTGGCTGGGACCCCGGGGTGCTGCCCTGCCCCTCACAAAGCGACCGGGTACCCCTCCAGCTTGTTTAGTCGAACGAATACCTACTTAGTTGACTGAATTAATAACATCTCTGGCTTCCAGTGCACTCACGAGCGTGTTGCTCTGCGCTGGTGGCTGGCTGTGGGCTCAGCACTCAGACCCTCTTTGTTCTGGAGAAGACAGAACTCATCTCTGCTTGCACGGCTGCCTTTGGGAAGTGTGAGTGACTGCGGGACACCGTGAGCCGCTTGCAGTCTCGGCCTCCCTGCATCGGCCCATTCTTCCCTGTGCCAGGCCCCTCTCAAACTCCGCACATGAGGGTAACTCTGCTCAAGGGTGATGCCTTTTAATTTTTTTTTTTTTTTTCATTGAGACAGTTTCTCTATGTAGCTCAGGATAGCCTTGAACTCACACAGATCCTCCTGCCTCAGCCTCTCAAAAGCTGTGGTTACAGGCATGCAGCATCATGCCCAGCGAGGGATGCCTTTTAGTATCTTGCCATAGGCCGAGCTGGACTTTCAGTGTAAGACCAACAAGAATTCAAAAATGACTGTGAAGCCTCCCCGGCTGGCAGTCGGGAGCAGGCAGGGCTGGTGGGGAAGAGGGTGCTCCGCTAAGAACTGAGGGACTGTGTGTCCCGGCTCCCCGAGTGGCCCTGTGGGTAGGAAAGCGGAGGCAGGCCGGTTCCTTAAGCCTTAGGTGTGGGCTCCGCGGTTCTCCCTCAGTGGGCCTCACCCAGGCCTCCTGACAAATCTCACTTGTGAAACCACCTCCTCTCCTGCAGAGATAGCTAACCTGCTTCCTCACAGAGACACAGGTTCCGTGCAGCTCCGTCTCCTGGCGTTCGCTCCCAGTCACGGTGAGCAGCTGCCGTGTGGCAGTCGTGTGGAGCTGGGGTCTCCGTGGTGACAGTCACAGAGTGGCGATGGCGTGACTGAGTCCCCATGCGAAGCTCTGCCAACACCACTCATCTCCAGGCGGAGCACAGCTGCTGCCCCCCATCTCCCACAGGTGTTCAGGTTAGAGACCAGCAGCGCCGTCTCCGGAGCGCCCCAGTCCTGGCCAGAACTGTTCCTGGGGGAGGCTCCACTCTGACGGGTTTACGGCACTTTATGCTTCCAAATCCTCTACTGCTTTCAGTGGTCGAACAGTCTGGCATGTTGCGTTATCATTTCTTTCACTGAAGAATTCATTTTCTAATCACTTTGAATCTGGGCTGGTCTGGTAACTTGCTTGGGCCAAAACGATGCCATGGAATTAATGGGGTTCCAGATCGGAGCCTCATTCCCAAGAAGATTGGGCACAGCAGCACATGCCTATCAGCCCAGCGCTTGAGAGGCTGAGGCAGGAGGATTGTGAATTTGCAGTCCACCTGAGCGACAGCATGAGACCCTGTCACAAAACAGCACAGCAATCCTTATTCACTTGTC
This sequence comes from Dasyprocta punctata, assembly GCA_004363535.1. Classification (NCBI taxonomy): domain Eukaryota; kingdom Metazoa; phylum Chordata; class Mammalia; order Rodentia; family Dasyproctidae; genus Dasyprocta; species Dasyprocta punctata. The sequence goes on from RJWM01019377.1 coordinate 27,796, forward strand.
TTCTTGCATTTTTGTTCAGCCACAAAAACATGTTTGGGCAGCTTGGCTGGCGAATGGGGTCACGTGGAACTGTGTGAAATCTTCCCAGTGGCCTCACCAAAACCAGCTTAGGTCAGCGTGCAGCTCCGACTGGCCAAGGCCAGCAGAGCCACTCTGTGGCCACCCACCTGTGATTGAGAAATGCTCACTTTTGTAAGCTGGGGGCTGTTTGTTCCACAGCACTATCGTTCATCACAAATAACTGACAAGCTCACTTAGAAATCAGAGGGGGCCTCTCTCTGCAGAGTTGTTCGAAGCAGCTTGCACCTTCAAACAAAACAGCTCCCTGCAGATGGCTGCTCACTCACATCGTCCCTAGCTGAATATTTTCCACTGGTCTTGAACTCTACGGATACATTTAATATATTGGTGAAAACCAGAGAATGAACACACATGAAGTGAAAGCCATTCACTGTTAGGCACAGCGGAGAGGAGGAAGCGGAACCCCGAGGGAGACTGCTTGTATTTCCATCGATGTGGATAATAAGTACCCTCTCTACCTAGGTGGTGGTAGTGTTCGCCAGTTAACACGTTGGCATCTGGATAAAACTCCTTCCTGCGTAGAAGTTAGTGCATGTGTAGGCAGGCGAAAGGTAATCTTTAGAGGGTTCTTGCTAAGCAAAGGCCGTGTTGGGCCCTCCTAATTTTTATCATGGATTAGACTCACAGAGAAGAATTTGGTAAAACATTCCTGAGCCCAAGACCCTTCTGCTCTGGACTGTGTAAGATTATTGTCTGTTTCAGCAAGAATCCCTAAACTGACATAGAAAAGTACATCAAAGTTCTACCCTAAAAAGATGATACAGACCAACATCTACGGCAGGGTTTATGAGTCAGACGCAGTGTCTGGCTGCTTGGTTATGTCAGGACTGTGGCCTGATGATGACTGAATGAAATGTGGTGACCTTCGGTGACGCCACTTTGGCCATCCGAGGCCTTCCAGCGGTCAGTCCCGGCAGCTGTACTTCTAAAAAGTAAGTGTTGTCTCGCAGAGATTAATTTTAGGCAGGGGAGGGGACAGAGACAGGCTGGCTCCGGTTTCCTGGTGAAACACTGGTCTCTGTACTTTCTGTTATTCATCTCAGCTTGGCATCTGAAGAGCCCCAAGCAGGGGCAGGCGTCCTGTGCCTTTCAGCAGGGGTTCCCTGCTCCTGCATGGCCCTGTGCCCTCCACGCACACATGCCGCTTCCTCAGGCCTGGCAGGAAGATCCAGAGTGACCACTGTCCCGCCTGGAAGGGACCCTTGTGTGGCACTGCCAAGCGCAGAATTGGAACAGAGGGTGGAATTGAGGCGCTCTGCGGCTCGCTGGGTTTCCAGAGCAGACCGAGGTTGTGAAAGGAGCATTGACTGGGGCCTGAGCCAGTGCAGAGATGCGGGTGTGGGCATAAAGGGAAATTTCTTTCTGTCTAAGCGAAATGTCCAGGCCACTTTTTCTTGTAAGACTGCTGCGATTCAAACCAAGGCCTTAGGCTGAATTCTAAAGCCCAATTGTAGATGGACGCAGGATTTATAAACACTCACTTTCTTGTGCAAGCTGTAGAAAGGCAGATGTGCTGCCAGATAATAGCATCATTGCAAAAACTGTTATAAATTAGGGAGTAGAAGTTCCAGTGGGAAAGGCTTAGTCTACATAAATGGGGGAAAAAAAAAAAGTAAACAGATAATAAAGTTAAGTACTAAAAGCCTAGGGCCAGGAGTTTGGCTCAGTGGCTTAAGCGCCTATCTGGCAGGCATGAGGCTGTGAGTTCGATGCCTGGTGCCACCAAAAAAATAAAGAATAAAAAAATAATAAAAGCCCATTGAGGTGTGAGGGCGGACCCTTGGGGTGCACACCCTGCAGCGGCGCTGAGGCCGGCGGTCCTGGCCGCCTCCTAGCAGCCTCCAGCGCAAGGCTTCCCGCGGAGGGCTCTCTCCACACCTGCAGCACTTGTCACAAGTGCTGATGCCTGGGCCTCTCCCAAGACCCCCTGACCAGGAAGCCGTGCGCCCTGCGGCCCAGCAATCTGTAGTCACAAGCCCGCCTGATGCTCCGTGTGTCTGAAGTGCAAGTTTGGAAACTGTAAGCTGCTTCCCAGGGTGCATAGAAAGCAGCTTTCCTCCCCCACCCCCAAGACACTGAGTCTTTAATGATTGGTTCAGGGCCTCCTGTTTATGATGGAAAACCTTCCCTCTGCACGGCCAGGACGGTGCTGGTGTGACTCCTCTGGGAGGATGAAGATGCTACTCATTTCGAGTAGTCTGCGGGATCCTGTCATTGACTCCCTCAGTAAGTCTCAGGGTCACAGCAGCACCCCACTTTGGGAGCTGGTTTCTGTATCTGTAAAGCAGAGCTGAGACATGCTGCGGTGACAAATCACTTCTCCTGCCTTAACCTACCCAAGCCTGCCTTCAGCCCCGAGGCCGCAGCTGATCTGGGAGACACAGCTCTTCATTAGGATACGCTTGCAGCGTATGATGATTGTGTTTATCATGGGGAGTTTGGATGCGTACAGATCACATCTTCATTATTTCTTTGTTCCTTTCCTTTCCCTTCCCTCCAACTCTTTTTTGGGATCGAACTCACAACCTCATGCCTGCCAGGCAGGCGCTTAAACCACTGAGCCAAACTCCCGGCCCTAGTTTTTTTTCTGAGACAGGGTCGCACTATGTAGCTCAGGCTGGTCTCCTCCTACCTCAGCCTCCTGGTGCTGGGATTAAAGGCTTGCGCCACCACGCCGGCTTCCCTTCAACTCTTGTTTCTCTTCCCATCTGCAAAAACTGTATTTCCATTTGTTCAATTCTTTTTCCCATCCTTTTTCTCTACCTCCTCCTCCCCCCTCCATCTCTCGTTCCCCTTCCCATTTGAAAAAGATCTCTCTGCTCCTATTTATCTTTCAGTTTGCTCTTTATTTCCATTTTGGGTATCTCATATAGAGAAACCATGCAATATTTTAAACCCGTGTCTGATTTCTTTTGCTTCACATTATGGTCTGAGGTGCATCCATTTACCTACAAAAGCATCAGGTTTACCCTTTATGGCAGAGTAATATTCCACGGTGTGTAAATATCACATTTTCTTTATCCATTTGTTGATCAGCGTATCAGCTGCTTCCAACATTAGCTATTATAAATTGTGCTGCTATAAACATGGGTATGTGCGTATCACTGTAGTATGACTTCAGTTCTTTTGGGAAGATACCTAGGAAGAGAATAACTGGATCAAATGAAATTTCTAGGTTTGTTTGTTTGTTTGTTTTTTGGAACTTCCATACCAATTTCCGTAGTGGTCATTGTAGTTTATTCTCCCACCAACCGTGCAGAAGAGTCCCCACCCCCACAGCTGCACCAGCATCTGCTATTATCTGATTTCTTGCTGGCGGCCATTCTTTCTGGAGTAGGGTGGTATCTCAATGTTGGTTTAATTCCCATTTCTCTAATGGCCAGTGATGTCAAACCCTTTTTCATGTTTACACATGAAACAATTCTTACATATTATTCGGGGGTCAACCCTGGCCCGTGACCTCAGCAGGGTTAACAAAGGCTTATTCCTTGCTCACCATCCCCCGCCACACCACTTGGCAAGGGCTCTCTGCGTACAGTCAGTCAGGTGCCTATTTCAGCCCTGGTGGCCTTGCTGGGGACAGGAAGTGAGCTGTACCCTGGGGTAGACGTCACTTCCACAAATGTTTCCCTGGCAAAGCTAATCACACGGCACAATCTAACTTCAGAAGTCGGCAGGAAGTGCGTCTGTTTTTCATGCCCAGAAACAAGTGTGGGTCCCCAGAACAAGTTAGGAGGGGGCCCCAGCACTCACCGTGTGCTCGGCTGTGCACTAGTGTTACGGAAACGACCCAGGCAAGGGCTGCCAGCTTTTATATTCGCTCCCCGTCTCTTTGTTCCTATTGACCTTGAGATCGACACCTTCCATCTCAAGATCCTTTTTCATCCAATTTTTTCATTTTTCTTTAATGAAAATACTTCGAAACTGGGCATGGTGGCACATGCCTATAATCCCAGCATTCTGGGATGCTGAGGCAGGAGGATCATGAGTTCAGCCCAGCTTGAGTATCTTAAGACGATTTAGCAAGATCTTGTCTCATAAATAAAAAATAAAAAAATTAAAAGAAGAGTTGGTGCTGTAGCTCAGTGCAAAGGCTCTGGGTTCCACTTTCAGTAGTATCAAAAAAATAGAAGCTAATACACAGAAAAGCACAGAGATCCCGAGAAGCTAGGTTCACAATGTGGTCATGCATCAAGCTAACAGTGCAACGACCACTGAGGTCAAAACCAGGACCAGTACCAGCAGCCTGTGCCCCCCCAGCTCCATGGCCACCCTTCAGTTACTGTTTGAAACATTCATTCATTCTACTAGTGTTTACCAGCCAGGCACTGGTACTTCTGTCTTGGCAGAAGGTACTACAGACAAAGCACAAAGGCTGATCCTAGTGATTTTCCTTCCGGTCAGAAGACTGGCTTTTCCAGAAGGTGACAAAATTTTAGGTAGGGTTGGAGGGTGAGGGACTCAACCTAGTTAGTGAATACTGTTATCATTACTGGTTTACTTGGGCATACCAAACATTTCCTAGCAGAGCAGAGGGGCTGCCTGACACCGGGGGAACAGCGGGCCACGCAGCTGGCTCTGGGTCTCCAGCAGGCCGCCTTTCACAGTGTCAGGCCAGCAGCAGCAGCTGCCCACAGCTCACGTCCTTTTCGTCTTACAGCCTTGCAGGTGGTTTGGGGCTGGGGAAACTGGTTTTCCTTGGGTTAGGAATGGGGTACAAGTGTACTTATTTTGGCTTAAGTAGAAGATTGACATTTAGCCAGAATAGAATTACTTACTCAGGTTCCATTATCTGAAAACTAGGGACCTATTTCTCATCTTCTTCCCATCGTCCAAGTTCTTAAAGGAAGAGGTGATAGACAACTGGTTTCTTAAAACCAAAAACAAAAAAACAAAAACAAAAAAAAACGACAGTTCTTCTCTAAATGTTCTCTAAATCAAGACTTTTCTGATTTGGTGTGTACCCACAAAAACAGTCCTTTGCTTTCCAGCTCCTCTGCATGAGCCTTGCCTGAATTCCAGACTAGTGGCTCAGGGCCATCGTCGCTGTCTCCACCTCTCACCTCCAAGAGTGGCCTGGGTCTGTCCAGTTCCACCCCGGGGAGACAGCCAGGGACTGCAGTGGGAGGGAGGGGAGAGAGGCACAGGCCGCTCAGGACACCGGCCAGCGGCTCAGCCACATCCTTTTGTGGTAATAATCTTCAACAACGTGCACTTAAAATATCTTTTTATAATCCGGTTGGCTTCTAAATTATAACCATGCTAAGTAAGAGCAGAGTAAATGTATGATTAGTAATTTCCTTAGGCAGAAAGTAGCATGAAATAGTTTCTTGCTGAGGACCAGGGCTTAAAAAAATATTATGCTTTCAGTAAAAAGTAAAATGGAACATTGTCATTGTTTCAAAGCCAAAGCAATGGTTCATGGCCTTCTTCCCAAGCAGGAATAGTTCAGCTCCATGAGGAAGTGGGGAAGGAAAAGATTAGTATAGAGAAATCCTCCCAGAGCTGCCCACTTGCTTAGCCGCTGTGACATATGTCATGGCAGGTACACAGCAATAATTCTGTGGCAATGGTTTCTGAGCCTTCAGGAAATGACCACCCCAGGAGATGCAGAAATGCCACTGAGTGTGGTCAGACAGCACACACACTGGTATCCCAACAGTGCGACGGGTTCTGGACGGATTGAAGGTAACATCCAGGGCTGCTGGTTGATGCAGCTGACCCCACCTTGCCTAACTTGTTTGGAAGAGAGCTTATATAGAGGGTTTCATAACTTTGGAGTAACCAATTTTCAGTATGGACCTAAGGCCACTCGGAGAAATAATGGGGAATGGCTGAGAAGCAGATTCCCAGGCATTAAAGATGTGAATTTCCCCCAGGAATCCTTTTTCATGCTGTGAAGGGGAAGCAGCAGGCTCCCCTAAAAAGGACCCCCTCAGACATAAAGGTTATGATCCATCACTCATTATTTCCTCTGTACCCACAAGGATGATCACCTGTCTGCAGCGTGTCTGTATGTATGTATTTATTTATTTATTTATATTTTTTTTGGTGGCACCAGGGATTGAACTCACAACCTCGCATCTGTCAGACAGGTGCTTAAGTCACTGAGCCAAACTCCCGGTCCTGATTTTTTTGAGACAGGGTCGCACTGTGTAGCTCTGGCTGGCCTTGCGCTCACATTGTAGCCCAAGCTGGCCTCAAACTCACAACGCTCCGCCTACCTCAGCCTCCCGAGTGCTGGGATTAAAGGCATGCGCCACCATGCTCGGCTGTGTGTGTCTGTATTTAAAGTGGTGCCGTTGTCCTGGCAATAGACAATTTATACGCAGAGCTCTGTGATTCACGTAACTGGGAACCTGTGCTAGCAGCACATACTGACCTGGTAAAGATTCTCCAGAGGAAAAGGATGTCCTCGGGCTCACCAGTCATGGTGTTAGCTGTAACGGTGGGAGGGCAAGCTATTTTACTTCAACATCAGTCTCACAATTTCTGTCGTCTGGGGGGTGAATTTCAGCCGTAGCCACTCTTCAGGGTGAGGCTCCTGGGAAACTGCCCCTCCATTGCCTACAGTTTGGCCTCCTCTTAATGTAGGCTAGAATTAGCAGGACTCCGCAATCCCATGCTGGCCCCATTTGGGGACACTGCCCAGGTCTCCCTTTATGAAGCTGTGTTTCAATACATCGCAAGTGTACCAATGAGCATAGTCAGCCTCCTGTACACAGCGTGTCAGGATCCGTGGAGAAAAAGCCCTGAAGTGCCCAGTGTTAGGAGAGCAAACGGGGCCCGCACCAGAGGTCAGACACACACTGTGCCGGACTCACAGATAACACAAGCACTTTCCCCTCTAGAACTGAGCACCAGCCCAAAGACAGCAGCTGGAAGCAAGTGGCCCCAGGCTGCCCTCAGTTACCAGAACTACTGTCACCACTCCCTGAAGTCTTCTCTGAAAGATGCAAAAATTTTAGAAGTTTGTCCTGCTTCCTGTCTGTCTTGCTGCTGCTTTTCAAGCAGTCACCAGCAGTCATATCACAATTCGATTCAAGGACTCCAGCTCCTGCAGCTGGGAAGAATCAACCCGGGGTTCCCCTGGGAGATCACCTGGCTGAGGAGCTATATGCCTTGTGGTTCATACATTGTGTCAACTTGACTAGTTTAGAAGTTTAACTGAGCCATTCAGCAGGGGGCCAGGCTTCTGACTTTGTAAACATCCTCATCCTGTGCAAAGGAGGGCAAGGAGATTTTGTCAGGGCTATACCCACCCTGAAGGGGTGGGGGTGGCCTGTGTACAATATAGGGGAGAAGAGGCTTGTTTTTTCCCCCCTTTTTTTGCTCTGGCTGCTGCCTTGAAGTGTTGCCCCTGTGCCATGCCAGGCTGCCTTAGAACCAGCTGATTATGGACTGAGACCTCCACAAACAGTGAGCTAATTAAACCTTTCCTTCTCTAATTTTGGGTGTCAGGTATTTTATCCCAGTAACTAGAGAAAAGTAACTAAGACAATGTGTTCAAATTCTGCCTGTGACATGCCACCTAGGGACAAGGAATGCAGCCCTCCAGGCATTCCCAGAGACCAGCCCCTCCCCACTTCCCTTCCCTTCCCTTCCCTTCCCTGCCACCCACCCCTCCCTCGCATTTGTACACTGTAAGGCACAATCAGGGCAGAGAGCTATCAGAGATGAGGCAGGGCGAAGGAAAAGAGCTTAATGTTTATTTTGAAAATAATGGCAAGAGTCTAAGGCACTTCAAACATTTAAATACATAGAAGACCAAGGTAAATGTGGCATGGTATAAAGGAATCCATAAATACACAGAGAACTACACTAAGGTTTTCCGGAGGCAAAGACAGAGCCAATTCCTCTAAGACCATTCAACCTTTATCAAGAGATAGATAGATCTGTGCAATTGTTAAAAACGTGGTAGTGTTACATGTAGTTCTTTGTGTCTTTAATTGCTATGGAATATAAAAGTTTAAAATACTGTGTCAATTTCATATAGATGCCTTTTATATAAAAAGTCATATAATACATCCACCTAGATAAAACCAACTGGAACTATTTCCTTTTCATTTTATACTGTTTGAGAGTTCCATTGATTTTTAACCAGAAAGGATGAGCCAGGTGCCCAAGTTGCTGATGATCAAGTCATCTCGGCTTCCCTACTTTAAAAGGACAAACTAACAAAGCCACCTTCGTGTTGTAGGGGGAAGGGGAGAAGGGAGAGAAGTTGCCTGTTCAGCTCAGGTTACCGTTTCGACCACTGTGCATAACGGAGCAGACTCCCAGCCACAGCCAGGCGCAGCCGTCCCTGCGTGGAGAGAAGGACCCACTGACGCGGCCGCGTGCCCAGGGCAGCACCTCCCACTGGCCCTGCTTCTGCAGAAGCCTCAGCCTTTCGCCCGTGTCTTTATGCTTCTGTTTGCTGGTGAGCTCAGGCGCAGTCCATTTACATTCAGTATCTGTCAGCCCAACAGGAAGTTAGCAGCTTACTGGTGGCATGTCAAAGGAGAGCTACTTTGCACATAATTAATCAAATGAACCTCGGTGAGTGGGACCAGGAGACATCTTCCTTCCAAGCCTAGGGGTGCCCTAGAGTCCAGGAAAGGAAAAAAAAGGGGGGTTAAGAAGGCATGTGTGTCCCCTGTGCCCTTGGAACTTGGTCCAGCACAGCTGATAACTACCCATCATGCAGAACCAGGAGAGCTCTGCTGAGAACGTGAGACAGATGTCCACGAGCAGCAGGTCCTGCTGCATGGCCAGCAGGTGCAACCTGTCAGCTGTCATGGAAGTCAACTTCCCACTGGGGGTGCGCTGCTGAACTGTAAGCTGCCCACGGTCAGCTTTAGGAACAATGCCAGGAATGTGGCGACATGTAGCCGCAGCCTGTGCCAGCTGAGTCACTGTGCAGGGCATAAACTCCAAGTGAGAGCGTCCGTCTCCTGAGCAGGAGCGGGGCCGGCCTCTGCCGCACCTCAGCTCTCCTGGCTCTCCGGGTGGTGCAGAAATGAGTTCTTAAGCTCCGGACTGAAACTTGCATTTTCAGAATCGGCACAAAACCCATGTCTCCTATCAGTCCCCCAAGGAAGTGGACCTGCCCATCTGGCGGGTGTCAGTCTATTTATTTATCAATGCTAAGTGACAACACTGACCGGAGACGAGGCTTTGGCGAAGTTGACATGGGCGTACAGGAGAACGGCGATGTCCTTGTGTCCTGCTTCCAGGGCTATCGAGAGTGCAGTGCTGCCGTCCTGAAACAGAAGGACAGGCCAGGGTGCGTTTCTCAGGTGTCCCGATAGCCCAGAGTACAAAGCCCTCTCCAGCCACCGAGTCCTGTAGGAAACTCGTAAGCACTGGGGGCCAAGCACGGGAAGGAGAATGAGACCAGCCTCCACCCTGAAGCAATCAGCTGCGAAGATCACTCCATTCACTCTGTCTTTGCCCATCAGTGCTGCACACTGATAGGCAAAGGCAGATACGGATCCTCAGAAACACAGGCAGCCCACGGGAATTGCTATTCACCCATCAAGGGGGCAGGAGGAAAAGATGGGGTAGAAACATAATGTAGTTTCCTTCTTCTTATAATTACAGGTAAGTACCAGGGTGTGTGTCTGAGGCACAGCCATTTGCCAGAGATGTCTGAACTTTTCTGTTGGGGACAGAGCTCTGGTCCTAAAGCCCTGAGTGTCTCTACTGAATGCCACGAGTAACATCCATGTGAAGCCCTCAGCCCTGGCTGCTCACATATATGCATCTTATGAAAATGCCAAGGGAGGCCGGCTTGGGCTACAACGCGAGCGTAAGGCCGGTCTGAGCTACATAGTGCGACCCTGCCTCAAAAAACCAGGGTCGGGAGTTTGGCTCAGTGCCTTAAGCGCCTGCCCTGACAGGCACGAGGCTGTGAGTTCAATCCCCGGTGCCACAAAAAAAAAAAAAAAAAAAAAGAAAATGCCAAGGGAACCAACCACACATGTGAACGCAAACCTTATAGTTCACTGCTTGACTTCCATTAAATTGTAGGGGAGGTGCAATGAGGCAAACAGCATCCTAACAGCTTCTGGCTGGTCTTGGAATAAGGCCTCCCTTCGAGTCATGAGCAGCAGGAAATGATTCAAATGTGGCTTGACTCTTAGGGCCCTTCCCTCCCACACTGTGAATTCTAGGAGCTGCTTTTCTTCCGGAGGCCGGTTGGATCTTCTCCTACTCACTTTCGGGTAAGGAAGTGAGCAATCAGCTGGTATGGCCAGGAGTTCTGGAAGCGCCTGTGGCTCTATGGATTCCTATTATTCATCTGCAAGCTAATTATTTGCAGCAGTAGTGAAAGCAAGCAAAACCCAAAACATATCTAAATGCAGACTGTCGTGGAGGAAAGGTAAATTAGAAGTGCGGGCTGCTCTGGGAAGCTGAGGGAAACCCGACACCTGGTCCACTCTGTCCGCGCTGGTAGCTGAGGACCGCGAGCGGGGAGGCCTTCAGGCCAGTAAAGATCTCCGCTAGTCTGTTCTGCTGGCCTAGGCCCAGCGGGATCTGAAACAAATTGCACAGGAGGATGTTTTCCCTCTACGCTGCTGAAGTTCTGGGCTGAAGGAAACTTTGGCTTAAGCCTGTGCTCCAGAGAGATAAACTTTCAAACACAGAAGCAGCCTGACCTTCGTGACCCTCGGCCCACGTTACCGCTACAGGCCAGTTAGTGCCTTCTGCTCATCACGCTGCTCCTCCCAGACCTGGAGACGTCCAGAAACATCCCTGTGCCTGAGAAGCTGTCCCAGGTTAGAGGTTATCCAGGAATGGGGCCAGCCTGGAACCCGGCGATGGTTATGGGAACAGATTGAACCGAAGTGGGGCAACGGCCTTAAAGCCGTGGAGGTGTTTTGGATCCCCTGGTTTATGAAATGTAACAGGTTATTCACTGTGATGGGCCCCAGAGGATCACCTGACTTCCCTTCGTTTGGGTAGAAGAGTCTCACCCGAGAGAGAAGGAACTAACCAGCTTCAGTCACCTCCTAACCCCAGTGCCTAATGACCAGTAGCACAGTTTCCCTGAGGGACCAGTGGCTGAGATTCTGTGGCCTACGCCTGTTTGCTCGCTGTAGTACACTGGTTCTCAAACATACTCATAAATCACCTTTTTCTCTGAATGTTGGGGTGAGGCCTTGTTCTGCCTTTGGCTTTCGCTAGTGGAAGTATGGTAAGTGCTGCCACACTGGGTCAACAAAGGGAAGTGGCCTGGAAGGTCACCCAATGGGTGCAGAGGCGCCACTTCCCCAGCCCTGCCCGACCGCGGGCCCGGCGGGACAGCTTACGTTGTCCTCCA
>RJWM01019378.1:0-39206 GCA_004363535.1 Dasyprocta punctata
CCATGTTTTTCTAGCTTTCAGCATTGATTAGGTCAGGTTGAAAGATGTACTTATGCAGAAGTCAGGTTGAGATTTAATATTGCTTTGTGTTGGTTATTGGGCAGGTGTTTATTTAAAGGAAGTGAAAACAGGTGTGTGGGCCTTGATTCAATTACATGATGGAGGGGAACACACTGATCCATGGCCATTTTCAAGGAGAGATGCTGATTGTGCTAATTAATCATGTGTCTGTCAGAACAAAATAGAACATAATAGAAAATGATGTTCCAGTTGCCATAGGTATGCAACACAGTCTTGTAGCTGACTCTCCCAGCAAACACACACAACTGTTTATGATGGCAGCAACTAAGATGCAGTACCTGGCTCCTCCCCAATTACCATGCATATGACGGTTTGAAGAAAGGGCGTTTTATAAACTCTTGCCAGCAGCATGGAACCTCTTCCAACAGGAATCGCCTCTCAGAGGAACCTTTCCTTTCAAAGAGATTAATTGAGTCTTTTAGATCATATGGGTATCCTTGAGATGTGGCTGGAAGGGATGCTTTCTATTCTGTGTCTTAGAATGCTCAATCTACTTCACCTGTCCAGATATTTATATTCATAATGGGTACCACGATGGTGTTTAATTCATTCCCTAATCTATCTTCTTGCTACTCAACAGCCAGACTGGTGTTTTAAGAACATAAATCAGGCAAACTGATCTTCTGTTTAAAAATCCCTAGGGACTTCTCAGTACATTGATGATTAAATCTTACCTCCTTTCCAAGATCAAACCTGCACATAACCCAACTCCCTGTATCTGTCTGATCTCATTTCATACCTCTCTACCTCTCTGTCTCTGCCCACCACCTCCTGCCTCGTTATAAAGTTCATGGATCTTCTTGTCATTTCCTGAACATGTTAAAACCATACACACCGCAGGTGCTCTTCTTGTGTCTGTTCCCTCTTTGGATTTGCTTTCAGCTTTCCTCAGGTATTCACATATCTGACACCTTCTCTAGCAAATCTCTGTCAAATATGACTGCTTCAGGAAACCTTGCTTGACAACTGCATTAGTTTCCCAACACTATAACAAAAACCTGAGGTAATCAACTTCCAAGGAAGGAAGCCTACTCAATATTTTACTGGACATTCTACATAGTTCAAAAAGACAAGGATAATGAATGGGACGTATACAGATTGTAAAAACATAAAATCCTCTGTTTGAAAATGATACTATCTACATAGAAAATACCAAAGAATATACAAAACAGCTACTAAAATGATAAGGTTAGCAAGATTGAAGAATACTGGGTCAAGGTATAAAAGCTGTTTTTGTACATACTACCAGTGAATAATGAAAAAATTCCAGCAAAAATTTAAAATTTTTAGATATAAATCTAACAAATATCTGGAAACTGCTTACTGAAAACTATAAAATATTGGTGATTAAAATACTTAAGATGACCTAAGTAATTGGAATGAGATAATGTGTTTATAGATTGGAAGAGTCAATATTAATAAGATGTAATATACTGCATATCTAAATCTGACCCTGTATCTTAGTGAATTCAGGTACAATAAAATATCCAAGTAATGTTTTAAAGGAAACTAACAATAAATTTCTAAAATTTACAAAGGAAAGCCAGGAATTACAATGGCCATGACTAGTTTAAGTAAGAAGAATAAAAGAGAAGGACTATTTTTAGAAAGCTACAATAATTAAGAAAGTATGGTTGGCAAAAACACAAGGTGATTATTGAAACAGAAAAAAGTTAAGAAATTGACTCATACATACAGTCAACTCTTACTATTAATACATTGTATATTTGAAAATCTACTTTTTTTTTTTGAGTGTTTTCCCCTGAGAACTCTTCCCTATCTGAGCCATTAGTCAAAGAATTGTAACAGAATATCCAGAGTTCCAGTTTTCAATAGGCGAAGCCACACAAGTTCTGAAAATGAGTCTGTCAGAACTTCCTGCATGACAAGGTGCAGAAGTACTAGGGGAAGAGGATATATGTAGAATGCAACAGCAGAAATTGTCATAGCAAGAGGTTGTAGGGATCTAGACATGAGATCTAGGGTTGCAGCAGATGTCATTCATTGAAAACATAGAAAAATAAAGACCCTCTGATCTAGTAGAAGTAAAAGAAAAAGTCCACAAGGCATCTGGTTGAAAGGTTGGGGAATAGAACATGGATTTTTGAGCAGCATTCTAAGCTGGAATCTGCTTACAAGAGAAGCTTAGATAGTAGAAAATTAGGGCACAAAATGTGGTCTTACCAGACACTGTCTAGCTGACTCATTGGCCCATAGTTCTTTGAATTTCCCTTTCATTTAGTCATAAGGGCAGGATCAGGCCAAGAATTTAGAGTGATAGTGCATCACTGGGGAGGAGTCATTAGTTCTAATTTAGAAAGTTAGGAGGACTCTCAAGTCTAGCAATCTAACAATATATCAACAGTAGAATGTTCGAAATGACTGCATTTCAAGGAACTTCTCCCGGTTTGATTTGATAATTTTTTGCTGTTTTACTAATTTGGATCACTGATTTATTCAATAAAAAGTCATTAAGTAGATAGTATATGTCAGGCACTATTTTCCGTAAGTTCTCAAAAATACAAAACAATATAAACAAAGTCTTGTTTTCATGTAGCTTACATTCTGTTGGTTGGGAGCAGAATATGAACAGCCTAGGCAAGTAAAAGCAATAAAATAAAAACAGTACCATTTCAAATGTTATGAAGCATTTTTATATAATCAATAAATTCAACAATATTATAGTGCCTGGGGGGGTCATGTGTCACCAGGTCATCAAAGTGGGCCAGCTGTATCATTGGAGCATGGACCAGAATAAGGAAATTAAGCCAATGACCACAAGTGTTCATGTAGATGCAGTGAATCTGCAACCCTTTTACATTGCCAATAGGAAGGCAAAATGGTGGTAGTGACTTTAAAAAACAGCTTGTCAGTTTCTCAGAAATGGTCAGCATAGTTACCACTTGACTTAGCAGGCCTATTCCTGTCTACCTAAGAAAACAAAAATATATGGTCACATAAAGAATTGTATATTAATGATCACAAAAGCATTTTTATAATGACCAAAAAGCATAAAGAACACAAATCTCTATGAACTGATGAATGAGTAAACAAGGTATTTTCTATCCATACAAAGGAGTATTCTTCAGCAATAAAAAAGAATAAAGTAATGACTACTACAACTTGCATGAAACACAAAAACATTATACTAAGCGAAAGAAACTAGATACAAAAAGGTTACACATGTTATGAACACATTCATATAAAATTTTTGACATTGTCATACCTACAATCAGAAAGTACTTTAGCAGTTGTCTAGGACTGAAGAATGGGGTGGGGAAAACTGGGAATGCTGCTATAGGTACAAGGTTTCTTTTGGAAATAATGGAGATACAAAATTAAATGGCTGCACAATTCTGTTAATACATAATACACCAAAAAATTGTGTACTTTAATCATATTATATTTAAATTATATCTCAGTGAAGTACTAAAAAATAATAAGGTGACCATGTGAGCATCAGAAGGCAGGGTGTTTCCAGAGAAGAAGCAGCAAGTACAAGCCCTCAACAGGAAATGAATTTCTCCCATTCCCATAACAGGGGAGAAATCAGTAAGGTTGAAGCCAATTGAAATAGGGGCCACATCAGATATGCTGTATGTGTTAGTCAGTTTTCAGTCATAGTTATAAACATAAGGAGTTAACCTTAAAAGAAAGAAAGGGTTTATTTTGGGTCATGGTTTCAGGGCTTTCCGTCCATGGCAACTTGACCCTGCCTCTTCTGGGCTAGTGGCAAGGCAGTACACCTATGCAATGCACACGGCAGAGGAAAGCTGTTCACCTCATGGTAGCCAGGAAGCAAAAAGACGGGAAGGGGCCTGGGTCACAGTATCCCCTTCAGGACACACCCCAATAATCTACTTCTTTTGGCTGGACCCTACACCTTAGGAGACCACCACCTCCCAGTAGCATCACAGGCTGGTGATCAAACCTTTAACACAGGGCTTTTGAAGGATGTTCAAGATTCAAACTACACCTCTCTAATAAGCTGTGGTGGGGACTCTGGGTTTTATTTAGAATGTAATAAGCAGCCATTGAAAGATCTGAAGCAGGAGTGTCATGATGTATGCATTTTAAGATTAATCTGTCTTTCTTCTGGGTATTGATTCAGGAGGTGTGAAGTGCAGAAAGGGAGACAAGATAGGAGCTAATGCAGTAATTTGAACAACACTCAGAAATTCAGATTTTTCTTTTTCCTTTCCTTTTCTTTTTCATCTTCCTTTCTTTTCTTTCCTTTCATCTTAACTATCCTTTCTTTTGTTCCTAAAAGAGTAAAGTCATCTCACATTTACCAGAATGTAGTGAGTTGACCCAGAAAAAGATACTAACCAAAATATTTGACCCACTGTTAACCTTTACTAGTCACAAAAGAATAATTTATTAATAACAAAAACCTTAAGCTACTTTATGTAATTAGTATTTATAAAGGGAATATTATCCCAATTTAGTATCTAGATCCACTTTTCACTCCAAAAGGAAAACATAGGCCCCTTTATGTGTGTGTGACAACTTTTTCCATTCCGATTTCCTAGCTCACAGCCTCCCAATGAGTTTCCTACATCATGAAGCACAGTCTTCCACGCTATATTTGGAAGAAGAACAATAGGGTATCAGTTGGAAAACAGAATTTGCATCAGACTCCTCTTCTTGCCTAAGGGGTTATTTCCCTTTTGAAAACTAAAGTAGGTGGCAGAGAAAAGGAAAGCTTTGTTAGACCATTACTCATGTAATGAGATTCTAGGTCTGCTATTCAACACAATTTTCAATGACCACTTTCTCCAGGCTAAATTGCTGCCTAGAGACATTTTGATTACAAAATGTAATTTAAAAATAAAAGAAGACAAATGCCTCTTATTTTCTCACACACTCCCACCCTTTTGAATTTTTAAACTTATCTGATAGAGGAAGTTTGCATAGTAGGCCACTTGCTCAACCTTGAAATGTCTGGCTGTCATTTGGGATTCCTCCAGCCCTTCCCCTGTCACGTGACAGGCCCCAAGGTAGCTCTCCAGATGACCCAGATAGATCTATGTCAGGAGCCAATCAACCTTGAAAATATGAGTGAGTTGACACTTTATCTTTCAGCCAGGCCCAAAAGCTCATATGTTGTGTCCTTAATCCCTCGAACTGATCCCATTATAGCTTAGTCTAGAGAGATCAAAGTGTGCTTTAAAATAGGTTTGCAGGTAACTTTAGAATTTCAAAAGAAATTTTGTGCTATTGTCTGTTTGTTTCTTCTTTGTAAGAGAGAATCTTTTTGTCTATCTTGTACTCTGAGTACCTACTTTGAAGATAATGATACTCAGTGTATTAGCTATTGTTATTCTCTTATTATTTTGTTATGAAAGTATATTTTATTTTTCATAAGATAAAAAAATTATTTAAAAATCAATTAAAAGAATCTTGAAGCCCATGTCCTGAATATAAGCTGAGAGTAAGAATCTTACCACCTGTTCTATAAAGTCTCAGTGTGCTGTGATGATACATGGGGCTGTGCCCTGGTGGCAGCTTCACAAATCCACTGGCTTCAAATGTCAGCTACCTGCTTTGAATCCTTTACCCTCCCAGCCAAACTGGGTACAGCAGAATGTCTCTTTTCCACAACATACCCAGAGTGTAAGGAATCACAAGAGTGTGTCTCAGAGTTTCACTCTGCCTAAATCCACCATGCTGCCATTTCTGCTGTGCCTACCCAAACAGAGCCATGGGAGACTTTCCTAGACAGCTAGTCAGAACCTCACAGGGGAAGCAGGCTGCAAGTACCCTGAGCTCTGGGATTGCCAAACCTCTCTCAGAAAATCTCACAGGTCTAATAAGACACCAGAAAAAGGGCTTCCCACCTACACTAAAACAAGATGATTTTCAGTTCTTGTTCGTTTTTGTCTTTTTTTTTTTTTCCCTTGTACCAGGGATTGAACTCATGACCTCGCACTTGCCAGGCAGGCACTTATGCCACTGAGCTAAATCCCTGGCTCCAGTTCTTCTTCTTTTCCTAGATACCCAGCCTTGACTCTAGCCCAAGTGAGACTTTCTCAGTCTAGCTTAGTTTCCATTCTTTTATGCATCAACACCTGATCCCTGAAAGTCTAGTTTGGGATTTTTTTTTGAAGAAAAATATTATTTTTGCTCCCTAATCTCCTGATTAATTGTTTTTTTGACAGGGACTTTAACATACTGAAAACTGAGCCCTAATTCCTTTTTCTAGGCACTATTCATTCTCCACTTTCCGAAAGAAGCCTCAAACTTCCAGCCAAGTCTTAAGGTCCAGGAAAACTTTGACAAAGGTGAGGCAGGGTAAAGGGGAAATTGCATGACATTTTATAAAGATACTCAATTGTAAATGTAATGCAGATACGTTTCATGGCTGTAGCTATTCCATAAAAAATGTTTTCCAGTTCTGCTAATTCCCCATTTTGATAAATAGGTAACTTCTCATGTTGCCAAATTATCTTCCCTTCTGTATACACATAAAACACATCTTGCCAATAATAACTCTATTCCATATCTTTCCCATGAGCCATTATCATTCACTTAAATCTTTGCTAATTTTATAGATGAATTCAATTTCATTTGTGAGTTCAAACAAATTTTCATATACAGTACTTTGGACCCTTTCTGATTCTTCTGCCTCCTCCTCTTCTCTTTCTCCTCTTCCTCCTCCTTTTCCCCTTCCCCTTTCTCTTTTTCTTCTTTGGTGGTTAGTTGTCTATTCAAATTCATTGCCCATTTTCTCTGCAGTTCTATTAATTACATCTTTAAGAGTGTAGATATAAAATGAAGGTCACTCACATAAGAATGAGAAGAGAGCAGCCATTCAGAGCTTGCTAATGCCAGGGAGGCAACCACCATCATTTGTGTTTGGCAGAGATGCAAAGCACATGCAGAGTGGGCTCTCTTTATAATAGGGGGAGGGGAGCTTTAAGTGTACCCTGATCAGAAATTTTTGACCTATGAAAACTCAAAGTATACTAACTAGAAGCAAGTCTTCCTGTGTATTTACCTTGTGATGTTTATTTGCCTTTTTCTGGTTGATTTATAGGGTTGGAAGTAGGGGAAAAAATTAGAGAAGTTGGCAGTTATTGAGCAGGTTCTGATTCTCTGGACCAAACCAGTTGTTTCAGAGTTGGAGAGTAAGAGTTCTACTTATTTACGGGATCTAGTCACCTGTATATTCACTTCTTCAGGAAGGATTGTTATCTCTTTCTTGTTGATATGCAGGAACTCTATAGATTAAGAAGATTCTATCTTTGCCACATTATGTCGTGAACTGATGCTGAGTTTTGGATTTGTTAATGTGCTTATATCAGTTTTTAAACTTTACATAAACTACCAATTTCCATAGCTTTTCCTTTGGTTAGACTAGTTTAGAATAATTCTTCATATTCATAGAATGCAAAACATTCACCTGTGTTCCCTCCTAGAAACTTTAATGGGCTACTTAATTTCTATTATTTAATATTATAATTTATTTGGAATTTATGTTGATAAAAGTTAGGGGGGAGTAACTATTGCTTTTCTTGATTCAACTTTATATGCTCATTTATTGATGATTATTCATTTCCTATTAGTGAGTTTCTTGGTAATAGTTTTGATTTTGATGATTATAACAGAGTGAGGCAGAGAGAGAGAGGTAAGGAGGGAGGGAGAGAAGCAGAGAGAGAGAGACAGAGAGAGAGACAGAGAGAGAGACAGAGAGAGAATTTTCAACTGAATTCTAAGTTGATGAAAAGCATTCCAACTTTAAATGGTCAGTGTCCAAGTGGGGTGTCTTGGTTACTTTCCGCTCGTTGCCGAGACAAAAAACCTGACGCCCAAAATTAGGGAAGAAAAGGTTTATTCTTACAGTTTCTCAGGAGTTTCAGTCCATACTTAAGTTGGCTCCAAGGCAGCGTGGCGGGGCAGGGCTGCCATTTGTGGCAGCCACGAGCAGCAAGGCACACTGGCGAGAGAGGGAGAGAGAGAGAGAGAGAGAGCGAGAGAGAGAGAGAGAGGCAGAAGCAGAAGACCCACTTTCCCTTACACTGTATGTCGGCTCCACCCCTGGAAGGGCACAGCACTCACACTGCCAGACAACAAACCAGTAACAAACCAATAAGTCAGCCCCATCAAAAGTATGAGGACTTGGGGGTACATAGTAATACCCAATACATGGGGCAAAGACAAGAGGGAACATCTTGGACAAGTAAAAGAAAATCCAAAAAACTAGCCGCAGTAAGAGCATGCATGTCATTCAAAAGAGTTTATTATATGTTTACTGCTCAAAAAAAAAAAAAAATACAGGGAAATGTTCTAGTCTTAAATGTACCATTCAGTGAGTTTAGGTAAGTCCTTAGAAACTTAAAATTTAAATTATTAACAGACTGTACAATCATCTTCAAAGTTCTCTTTTTTTAAGAGAGAATAACGTTCACAGCAGCAAACAAGCCCAGTCTAGGAACCAACACCATGCGCGGGTGTCCCGCAGACTGAGAACAGCCAAACGCCAGCCCCTTCCTGCCCGAGAGCTGGCAAGCAAGAAATAACGCACAGCCCCCACATGCCCCATCCGTAATTGACCGGCTTATTGGGAGAAACAGGCTGTGATGATAGCTATGGAGGTAAAATGCAATTGGATACCTGTGGTGCTTTGGTTTTCACTAACATTGCAGGTCTAGAGCCAGTGTTCTGATCATAGGCTCAGAGGATATTGCTAAGCAATGTGTCATCTTGGGGAGGTGGTAATCTCCTTCTGAGGGTTGCAGCCATTGTTGATTCCCTATAGTCTTGTTTTGAGGTCCTATGTCATTTTCATTGTTTTGTTGGGTTGGGTTTTATTCTCTTCTGTTTTGTTTGATTATGTTCAAACCCATGGTAGGAGAAGCTATTTCAAGGATAGCAAGATACATTATGGTAGCAATTTTGGCTTTACTGTTGGCTTGTTTTGAAGTCCTTTATCACATTCATTATTTTGTTTTTATTGTTTCTATTCTATTCTGTTCTGTTTGATTTATGCTATATCTGAAGTTATCTGCAGCTATTTTGAAGACATCAAAAGGCATTATGGTAACTACTATTGATTTTATAATGTTTTGAAGTTCTGTATCTCTTATGCTGGTTTGTTTTGATTGGTTTTATCCTGTTACATATTCTTTAAAGTAAAAAAAAACCAAGTTTTCTTTTATTTTTTCTAATCGTCTCTACTGTGCACTCTGTTCTTTTTGTTCATATATTAATTTCGCCTGTTATCATCTGTACTTACTGTGAAATGCATGGAAAACAATTCTCATTAATGAAACAATTAGAGACAAATATAGAAATAATTATAAAATAAAGCAAAGTAAAATGTTAATGATAAAACCTGGGTGGTAAGTATGCAGCAATTCATTATAAAATGCTTTTGATTTTTCTATATACTTGAAAATCTACATAATAAGTACTAGAAAAGAAAAACAAAAATCCTCTCCTTCGCCCAAAAACTTAAAATACTCCTGAAGAAAATCAAGATCAGCAGAATAGATATCAAGAAAAGTATAAAGTAGATTAATCAATATAATATGGTGATGGTATAGAGATAGAAAAATTGACCAGAGAAACAGAATAAAGTCCAAAAGCTGACCCATCCATCTGCAGAAACTTTTATGGCAGAAAAATCATTGCAAATCAGTAAGACAAGAATGTACTTTTCAACAAATGCCACTTGTACCGTCAGTTATCCATGTGAAGAAAGTAAAATTAAGCAATACTAGATGAATTAAGAATTTAAATGGAAAGGCAAACCTGTAAAGTTTTAGATGTGCTAAATGCAGTTGAGTGATCCTTTGAATTTATTAGCACTTTCTTCTGATGTATTTCCCTGCAGGTCAAAAAACTTAAGGGAGGAAAGGAAGACATTTCTCAATCTTCCTGCAGCTGAGAATCTGCATATGAATAAAATACTATCAACTAGGTATACTCTCGGGAGGGTTAGAAGGTTATGATGAAGGAGCAGCCTGCTGGTTTAAGTTTTTTCTGCTTTTCATAGAAAGTGATCCCCATAAGAGTCCTACATGCTTGGCAAGGGGTAGGTGCAACAGCAGGTGAAATGGCAATGGTACTGAGCTCTGTTTCTGCTTTTTCTCACCAGTTTCAGAGCTGTGAAGATGTGGTCATTTGGTGATCATGGAAGCTTTGCAGTGATTGCTTTTGGTTCCTAGGCCACAGTAGCATGCTTTTGTAACACAACAGTTACAATGCTGAACTTTTGTTTCCTTTGCCAAATTCGTATGCAGGTATAAAGTCGCATTATAGGTCAGTGCTATCATTTCTGGGGTACATTCCTGAGGGTCCAAGATCTTGCTCTTAGAGTGCTGATGTAGATTTCAATCAGAATGAACTCTCGCATAAATTTCTGGTTAAAGTCTAGATTATGCTGTCTGCACTTATTTCTGATGATCCAAATATAACCCTGAAAAATGTAAAGTATGAACACATTTTTTAAACAATACACTGAACAAACCATGTATCAAAATAATTCGCAATTGACTTCTTTCTTTTCACAAAAGACAACTTATATAGATAAAAACATCATAAAATAATATATGATATTTGGTGTATAATGTCTGTTTGTCACAAATTAGAGTATGAGTAGATTTCTTTAAAATTCAATATAAATAACAGAAAGAAGAGAAAAATAACAAAAATGAGCAAAAGAGATGAACAAGAAATGCAACCATCCCATTAACCTAAGGAAGATTTAACCCTAATTTACTCCCATAACAGGGCACATTTATCCTTCATTAGGCATTCACTCTAAGGGCCTAATAAATCTATTTTGAGGTTCATCTGGGCTTAAGACTTGTTATGTCTACGATTAGATTCACTTCACCACTGGCTCTAAATATTCTTGTGGTGGGATGAGGGCATCTCGTTGAGAAGAGCTTTAGCTTTACATGTTAATGCTTTCAAGGTATCTTTTAAGATTCACTGCTTATCTAAGTGCTTTGTGAACTGTGGCTTCCCACACCTCTTGTATTTGCATTTCTAGAAACACTCTCTCCACATTTTTTTCCACCTTCGAACCTTGACCATCTACAGTGTACCCAGCGACAGTCTGGAGGGTTTGAGGGATTCCTTTATGTTCACCTTCTCTGCTTCTGAAGCTCAGAAGGTGGCTTCTGTATGATTCAGTGAAGGCCTTTAGTGGCCCAAGAGCTCTCTTCAGCACTGCTTTCCTGGATGCAGCCTTCTGTGGCCACCACATTTAACTTAGAGAAGGTGGTGTGGGTCTTGGGAAGAATATGTCTGTTTGTTCCAGATCTCCTGCATTGGTTATGTAGCATAACATCTCCCTTGTTGCACTCAGTGAAGACTTTTGGGAAAACTATAGCAAGTAGGTATAGAATCTTTCTGCCTAGGGCTTTTCAGGACTCAAATGCATCACCCTAACTCATGCCTAGCTACTAATTATTCTCCTTATCTTTGTCTACATGGACTCTTCCTTTTTCCTTCACTCTGCCAATGGTGAAGGTAGCTGTAACTCTCTTCTCTCCTAGAAGAGTTACCTTTTCTAATTTAGTTTGCTTGGGTTTCCTTGTCCCATCAACTCTATTCTGGGTAAAAACCAGTATGGTTTTTATAGAAAACTCTACTCTCACTGTTAGAATCTTGGCATACTCTACATC
The DNA here is from genome assembly GCA_004363535.1 of Dasyprocta punctata. Lineage (NCBI taxonomy): Eukaryota > Metazoa > Chordata > Mammalia > Rodentia > Dasyproctidae > Dasyprocta > Dasyprocta punctata. Next base: position 11,721 of record RJWM01019378.1, read on the forward strand.
CTAACTGGTAACAGGAGTTTCTTTCCACCTTCTATTAAAGGATGCACTTGAATAGTCATGGAGCTGTACCCTCTTACCAGCTGTTCTCACACATGATTTTCAAAGTTCTATTGAGTATCTAAGTATGGAATTTGTCTAAGTTGATCCAGGAGATTCTTATTTGTTAAAATTAAACTTTGGGTTTATCAGTACTGGAAAGGTAAGAACAAAAGACAAAATTTAAAAAAATAAAGAAAATTAGTATTTATTAGGCACCAACTATTAGTCAATCCCAGTTTCAGATACCTTATTAGTATTATCTTACTTAAAAATCATCACAACTGTGCAAGACATATATTACTATCCCCATTTTATAGGTAGAAAATAATCTCAGATCAAGCGTTTCATGGTCACTAAGACAGTAAATAGAAGACACAAAATTTAAGCTTACTTCTCTATGACTTCAAATCTTATGCCCCCTTTTTCAGTATATCATTTCCATGAAAAAACAATGTATATGGAGAACAGAAAAAATTGTATGGATGACCAAGTTGGAGAGATTTTATCAGATGAGCCCTGATTCATGTTGTAGATATGTATTCAAAATTGGCATCGAAGGTATCTAGTGTCATTACATTCTCCTGGATGGTGATGGGAATGTAAGAAAAGACCCTAGAGGGCACTGGTAAGGATGAGGTACAATTGACTTACTCTGTACTGACAACCCAAACCCAGAAAAATATACAATCTAGCAAAACCCATGTGCCTACTTTCTAAATAGAACTTGGAGGCAAACCCTCTAACCTCCCTTTCCAACCTAAGTACCCAACCTGGTCCTCTTACTTAGGAGCTCTAGGAATGCCGCTGCCCAGTCAGGGGGTATTGAACAATGCAAGTAGAAAGTCAGAGCTCTGCATAAAGATCTTTGCCAAAAACTGGGTGGCTGACCTTCTTACAAGCAAAAGGCAAGAGAGTTTCCCACTGGGCTTTATGAGCATGGTAATAGGAGGCATGTAATCTTGACATCAAGTACAGAAGTTACAGCTGCTATTTTACATACAACCTGGGTTTAAAATTTGCTTTCACATATTCCTAAACTGTGTGTCATTTTTCATACAGTTGAAACCAAAGAGGCAAAGTCTTAAAACTTCTTTTAATAGGTTTTTTCTACATCCTAAAAACCTTAGTCAACAGTTTTCCTTATGCTCACAGAGAGTTAATGAACTTACTTATTAATATTTTGTAGCACAATTTAAACATGATAATCTTGCATATCTAAGTACTTCTCTCTGAGGAACAGAAGCTTTAAACTACATTGCACATACCTTAAAATTCTATGTGTCCTTTGGGAAAATATGTGTGCTTGCTGCCTTTGTGTTTAGAAACCCCCATAAACAGAGTGTGTATCTGCTGCTATTACCATCTGGTAGCTGACATCAATTCCCTCACTAGTTTACTCCAAAGAGGCAGCCTCATATGAATGCTTGTGGTAACATTTGACAGGCTTTGGTGACACAGTGAGAATCAGGCTTGGTTCTGTTATTGTGCTGTCTCACTAATAGAGATTTCCCAGAGTCCAGACCATTTTCAGATTTGGAATATTCTAATGGCTTATCTGGAAAGAAGCAAGCAAAGAAAAGGGGTAATTAATTCATTCTCTGAAGTCCTATTCTTTCCCATGTGCTATGAAGAGGTAAGCAGGGACCAGAGTCTCCTGGCTTCCCCTTAATGACAAGAGCTGCATTAGTCTGCACATAACCAGGGACAATAAGAAGTTGACCATCAGTAATCAATAATTAAATAAACCAAAACCTCTTGTGCAAGAAATCTTCATTCTGTTTTTGTGAGACCAAAAATTGGCTATTGACCCAATCTAAATGTTTCCGGGTTTACAGAAAAAGCCACATATTGGTACATTTTGATAGAATCCACTTGACAAAGTAAAAAAAAAAAATGTAATCACAATAAATTGAATTTTTAGCTAGATTTCCTCTTGTGTCTTTTTGAAAGTGAGTATCACTAAAGTAAATATCCATTCTTGACCTCTGAGGCAAACTTTAATTTATAATCTTTTCAGTGACTTAGTCTACAGATGCTGAAACTGAACTGGAATTGCATCTTTTCTCTATTATTTCTTGGCTGTGTGGTTAACCTTTCTGTGCCCCACTATCTTTACCTCTAAAGGAGGATAATAATGGTAGTAGCTACTTCATAGGATTGTTGTGAGGATTAAACAAATAGTTTCATGATAAATACTTAGGATGAATATCAGGCACAGAGTAATCACTCAAGTAGATGCAGAAAACTTTGTTGACAACTTACCATTGTTTAAATATTAAAAGAAAAAGAGAAAGGGGGAACTCTCATCTAAACAAGATGGTGTTGAAAATAGGCAAATAACATGAAGAAATTTTTGATGAAGAAACTATACATGAGCACATGTTTAGTAACATTAGCTGTCAAATAAATGCAAATTAAGAACTTAGTGAGATACCACTTCACACCTACTAGGACAGTTAAAATAAAAATTGCTGGAATAGTGAAAATATCAAATTCCAGCAAAGACATAGAGACTGGATCTCCCTTCCATTGCTGTGAGAATGAAAAATAGTACAGTCTCTCTGGAAGAAAGCAAGGCAATTTCTTTTAAAATTAAACATACAATTACCATATGAGCCAGCAATTATACTTTTGGGCATTCATCCCAGAGAAATTACAATTTATATTCACACAAAAACATGTACACAAATGTTCCTACCACCTTTATTGCAACAGAAGAAAACTGAATCAGCCCAAATAGCCTTCAACAGGTGCCTAGATAGTCAATCTGTGCTACACCCATAAAGTGGAATATTTCTCAGCAATAAAAAAGAATGAACTATACACATGCAATATCCTCAATAGATTTGCAGAAAATTACGTTAAACAGAAAAAGCCGATACTGATTATTACATAGTACTTGATTTTATTGACATGACACTCTTGAAGTGACAAAACTGTGGAAATGAAGAACAGATTAGTGCTTGCTAAGAATGACCATGGAGATCAGAAGGGTGGAAAGAGGAGGCATGGCCATAAAGGAACAGAAAGAGAGACCTTTGTGGTGCTGGAGAAATATTCAATATCTTAACCCCTGGTGGTGGATATATGAGCCTATTCAAATGAAAAAACTGTGTATAATACATTCACATTGTTATGGCTTCTACACTGTGTCAACTTGAGAAGTATAGAAGTTTAATTAAGTAACTCAGGAGTTCTACATCCTAGGGTGTAGAGCACAAGCAGTTACCTATTCATTGTGTCAATTTGAGAAGGTCAGAAGTTTAACTGAGAGACTCAGCAGGGAGCCAGGGTCTTACTTTGTAAACATCCTCAGCCTGTGCAAGAGGAGGGCAGGCAGATGGTGTGAGTGCTACCCCCACCCCAGGGGAGCAGCCTGCATACTATAAAAGCTGAATGAGGAGGGACTGATTGCTGCTTCTTCGGAGGAGCTCTAGTCTTCGCCTTCAGCTTGGACATCATCTCCTGGCTTCTGGCACAGACCGTTCGGCTTCGTCGTAGACTTTTCAGCCTTCATTGTAGATTCTTCAGCCTTCCGTTGTAGATTCTTCAGTGTTCTGTCATAGACCTATCGGCCTCCTGATACAGACTTGCACATAACATTACAGTAAGGTCCAGCCCTTGGGCTGGACCCTTCACCCTCCAGCTTGCAGACACCCTCTGCATGCCCCTTTATTCAGCTTTGTGGCTGGCCGTCATAAACCAATCTTGTAATTTCTTATACAGTTGTATATCTTGTGTTATATCTGTTTCTCTAGTAAACCCTGACTGATACACACATACATCTGGAAAGATAGGAATAAGTTAGGTATATTGGACACATATCAACATCCTGGTTGAGATATTGGACTATACTTTCACAAAATGTCACAATTTGGAGGAAATGATCACAATATACAAGAGAAATATATGTTATTTCTTATAATTATGTATTATTTCTCATAACTGTATATAAATCTATAATTATCTCCCTAAAATTTTTAATCAAAATAAAATGGAAAAGACAACTCTCCACCCCTTAGTTTAGTAGGTACTAATACCTGACAATTAACATATTAAATATCAAATATGTTATCTTTTGTAATTTCAATGAAATGGCAACACATGATATCAGATTTTCTTATAGGGAAACTCTGATGTAGCATCCCTATTATCAAGAGTTAAAATATGTTCACATCTGCCCAGTACAAACACATAGACAGTTATTTACCAGAAGATATTGATGTGAGACAGCTAATTCCCACTCTGAGGGGTTGATTGAGACAATCAAAGAGATCCAGTAAGATTTCTGGGATAAATCCAACCTGCAATAAGTTCATATTCCTTCTTTCTCTCTCCTTCTCCCCACCCATACAAACACAGACACCTCACCCTCGGTGTCGGAGACCCTTTACTCACCAACACATAAACTTCCCTAGATTGATTTCGAAAGGCAAATCTTTGAAGCGGACATTTTATAAATTACTGACTGAAATAAATCATCTGGAAATGTTCATTGCTATGATTGATCTTTTTTATAGAGACGGAATATTTGTGATTAAAATAAAAATATATTCATTTGAAGCTAATCACCATTAGGCATCCGGCAGGAATGAAGCCAGAAGCCAATTCTGCTACATAGCAGAAGGCCTCTGGATTCACAAATCATGTCACAGTCACAATGGTTCCTTGCACTTACCCTGAGGTAAGCGCAGTAGGCCATGACTCCTCAGCACTGTACACACATGGCTATTATTTAGAGCTCTCTGAGGTATAGATTTACATTACCATCTGCCATCTCCATTGCTGTTTACATCAGCCTTAAAAGGGGGACAGGCCATGATCAATTAAAGTGTGTGTAGAAAGCCCGGGTGGGGGAGAATCAACAACAGCAACAACCTGTACTTGGGAGAAGTACATATGTCCATCCAAAAGGGCAATGAGAAATTCATACTCCTCTTTGTGAAAATGTTCCCTTTGAACTGTGGAAAATTAAATGGCAAAGAATTTGTTAAAATCTTCAAACAGTTTATATCCTCTGAAAAAACCAGAAATATCTCAACTATGTATGCTTTTAAATTATTTTATTGGTAAATTGGCAAACACTGAAAACCTTTGCTTATGAAAGACTCATTAAGAGGTTGAAAAGGCAAGTTACAAATTAAGAGTAAATATTTGCAAACTGCATTTCTGATAAAGGACTGGTATCTCAAATATATAAAGAACTTTGAAAAATCAACAATAAAATCTTAATCCAACTAGCAAGTGAGTAAAGGATATGAAGGGACATTTCACAAAGAAAATACACAGATGACAAATGAGCATTATGAAAAGATGCCTAACATCTTTAGCCTCCACAAAGTGTGAATTAAAACCACAGTGAGATATTATATTCCTATGATAATGACTTTTTAAAAATAATGACTTTCAGAAATGCAAAACTTTGGCAAAAATATGGAGAAGCTAGAGCATTCACACAGTGCTGCTGAGAGGGAGAACTGATACAGCCACTTTGATGTTATCATAAAATTAAACATGCAATTGCTAGAAATTGCACTTCTCGGCATTCATCCCAGAGAAATGAAAAATTTTGCTCATACAAAAACCTCCGTCTATGCAAATGTTCATAACGGCTTTATTTGTAATTGCTAAAATTTGAGAACAACCCAGATGTTCTTCAACAGGTGAACAGTTAAATAACCTGGTACTTGCCAAAGAATACTATTCAGCAATAAAAAGGAGCAAATTATTGACGCAGGCAACCACCTGGATATATCTCCTGGGAATAAAAAAGTCAACCCCAGAAGGTTATATAGTCTGTGTTTCCATTTTTATAACATTTTTGAAATGCAAAATTATAGAAGTGGAGGAGAAATTAGTGGTTGCCAAGGGTTAATGAATATGTAGGACCAGGACAGGGAAGGAGGGAGATGTGTGTGCCTAGGTAGGCAAGAGGAGGGAGTCCTGTGGTGGGCAGATGGTCTTGTATGACTGTATCAATATCAATATACTGGTTTTGATAGTGTAATGTGTGTTTGGAAGATGTTACCATTAGGGACTTCAGGGGTTACAAGTACAGAGTTCTTTCTGTATTAGTCTTACAATTGCATGCAAACGTACAATTATCTCAAAAAAGGTTTCACTTTTTAAAAAAAGAATGTAAAAGTATAGGAAGAAAGTGTATCTTTTCCCCTCAAGTTTGGAAAGAAGGTGCTGCTAACATAGTGACTGACAAAGCTGTTTGAAGATGAAACATGCAGTTGGGAACACAGGGCTGATTCTGGGCACTGCCCCTCAGTACCCTAAGTCCCTCCTGATCAGGATGGTCACAAAGAAAAGAGCGCACACACCAGCAGTTAAGAGCTAATTCAAGCCATATGGCTAGTTCAGCTTAGAAATGTGAAGGGAAAAGAGTTAAGATAAAGACTAGCAATTAAGAACCCTGACTCTGCAGAAAGAAACTTCTTTGGTAGAGGGTAAGTTAATTAACAACCTCTCCCTTACCTCCAGGCTGGGTTTTGAGGAACTTAGAAATGGAGAGTAACAAGTTTCCTTTGAATTCCAGCTAAGTAACTGATTTTCTTTAAACACTGCATTAGACACCTAAACGCCAATTGATTATTTTGTACCCTCAAAGCCACCTGCACATGGAAATGTTCATCGTTATATAAATATTAGTGATTACTACTATTGGCATCACTTTCCTCCCCGTGACATTACTCTGAAGGACAGTAGGGATGGGTTAAATCCAAGTGGACTTGAGGGTCAACAATTTCAGGGCGACACCTTTAGGGCAAGTTAGTTAACCATTCTGTGCCTCGGTTTCCATGTTTACAATGTCAGGACACAAAAACAAATGTGGTAGGGAGATTCAAAGCTGTAGTAACCACTCTGTCTGGGGTTCTCAGGCACACACTTTAGGAACCAAGGCAGGACTTTATATGTTGAATTTTTGTAAAATGCAATTATTGTTGTGCAGAGCAGTGATGGTGAAGTTCTCTCTCTCTCTCCATCCCCCTTGCCCTGGTGTCTGAGAAACAGAGCATCCCCATGGCAACAGCAGCAGCTGGTCCCTAGATAAGAGGAGCTGGAGCCGAGCTGGGCAGCAGCAGCCACAGCACAGAGAAACAGCCCAGCCTGTACAAGCAAGCTCTCCCTCCAATTTCCTGCCCGTCGCGGTATCTCCGCCGATTGGTAAGTGCTTCAGATTTTTTTTCCTTTACAAACTTTTGTGATGAAAAAAGCAAGTCTCTCATAACTTATGGCTTTTTCATGGTTGTTGGGATAAAGAAGGCTGCAGCGGGTGGCACTAGGGTTAGGCCTAAACTGAGGTGAGGTGGGAAACAGAAAAACGTCACCACTTCAACATCATTTTTCTGAGGGAAGTGGGGTCTCGAGTTCCGTGGCAGTCTGTGCTGTCACAAACTCAATTGCAAAGTTTCAGGATGAATACTACTCGTGTATCTGTGTGTTCACACAGCATGAAGGGTCTTACTCTACGTGGCTGGGGAAAGGATCCTTTCAAAAATCATCCCCATGCCCTACTTCAAGTATAGTCAGTCCTTGAGGAATTTTATAAATTTAGGTCTTCTAAATGAACAAATGAACAAGTGTGATCTTCAAATGTACTTTTTAGCTGGAACTAAATCTTCAGGTTAAAAAGAAAGTTGGCAAAGGATGTAAACTGTACAAAGCCAGATTGGACATGAACTAGACACTATATTGGGCCATGGAAGTAATTTTTAAACTTTTTATCACATCAACTAAAGCCAGGACTGATTATTTTGGAGATATTATTTAGATTAATTTACAGGTAAGCTAAATGTCCATTCACCCCTGCTAATGGGTATTACTGTGTTCACAAGGTCTGGAAATGGGTGTTTTGCAGTTGATTTACACTTAAGAATATTCTAATCTCAGTTTCAAAGAAGGCAAGAGATAGAGTGAGATTAACCTGATAATCAACGTAGATCCATTAAAATCTACACAAAATAAACACAAGGGCAGGGGGAGAGAGAGATCAAAGGCCACTCACGCTTATTATTGCATACGCAAGTCTTAGGCTGGGCACTCGGTACACATTGTGTTGTTAACACTCTCAGCAGTCCTGGAAAGCAGCCCAAGCATTCAGATTTTGCAGACATAGAAACTAAGTTTACAAGAGAGCACATTGCTTGCCCAAGTTCACCCAGTTAGAGTGGGAAAGATACCAATCACCTGCTTCTGCCTCAGATTGCCTCAGAGCATCTAAGGCTTATAGTCAGGGAGGAATGTTCTACCCTTGAACTAGAATACACATCCTCATCTCCAACTGAGAAACCTCCTCAGGGTTTCAAGTACCTGGACAAGCTTCTGACCTCAAACTATACAGCAGAGATAGCACTACTATTCCCCTGAACCAGAAAGTAGCCCAAACTATTAGAGATCAGCTTCAACTGATGTGTGTGTCCTTCCATAGCTCAGCAGGGTCATATCCCAGTACCCAATGTCTCGGCCTTTTCAGCCCCTGTTCTCAAAAGATTAGGTAACTTTGCCACCAACATTTACTGCATATTGTGACATCAGTTTATAAATCTGTTTCAGTGGTATTTGCATTTACAAGTGTCTGTGAAAAGAAACTGTCTGTTGTGAAAAGGATTAGTAAGAAATTTGCAAGAGTTTAGCATGTGGGGTCCAGCAAATCTCTCTCAAATCCTGAAATCACATCTCTTGGTTCCTTGAGTATGCTCTCCCAGTCACCCACATTGTTTCACAAAACAATCACCAGAAATATAGTTCAGATCCTCAAGGCTTGATTCTCTAATTGGGAAAATCTGAAAAGTTCTGAAAGCTGAAAAGGTTTGTTGCTGTAATGTTCAGTATTAGCTCATTTAGTTACAAAATCTAATCTGGAACAATCTAAATCTTTATGTAGTCTGTCCTCTCTTCCTTCCTTATGAATACTGATAGTTTGGCTGTAGAAATGATGCCTGTGATTGCTGGTCCTCCCTGAGACCCTCTAAGGATATTATGTAATAAACTCTTGATTTTCATGCTGTATTTGGCTTCAGGATCATACGGTGAGAGTACATAAACAATACTGATCATCACAATGCAGTCTCAGTCATTACTGTGTTAAAATTCAGAGACCATGTGGAACCAATAAGTGGTAAAAGAATGTCAAAGGGGTGATAAGTCTTTGTACTAGAGGCAGTTTGTGAAACACCCCCAAGTGTAAAGTCTCCATCCACAAGCACCTTTGAATGCCCTTAGCAAGTGGGGTCCCTCAAACCTCCCTCAACTCTGAAGACCCAAAAGATCAACTGTCTGAGTATGAAGGGCAGAGATAGTACTTCAGAAAGTCCCCAAGTTACAAAGAGCTGCTGAGGGAGATGATGAAATCTTCCTTGGCTGAAGGTCGAGGGTAGTATCCTTTTAAAATGTCCACTTGGGGTCGAGACTGAATTAAAGATACAAAGGCATGGACAGAGTGAAGAATAGAAAGTAAAAATGTCCCATTTCTCAATTCAAGAATTAGACAAGCTTATGTCTCACAGTGATTCACTCCTACGGATCACCTGTCTCTCTGAGTGTGAAAACGAAGGCTACTACAGGAGATGAGTTCCTGTTACATTCAATGGCCAAGTAAAGTGACAATGATCAATAAGATGATACTGCATTCCAAACAGTTCTTCACTTCAGTTAGGTGTTCTTTTCTTGGTTTGAAGATTTTCTAATCAGCAGAGCATAATGATATCATCCAAGATGAAAGCACTTTGTAATTCCATGGGCAAACCAAGTCTCTGCCAAATATGACCTATTTCTTTAATATACAGTATAGCCAAAGGTACATAATAGTAGCTGTCATTTGAAAAATTCATGCAATGTATTAAGCATGTCCCTTATCTTCATAGTAACTCTATCAAGTAGGTATTACTATTGCTATTTGACAGAAATACTAAGAGTAAGAATGGGGGCAGAAAGGGCTATATGACCCTGACTGCCATTCTGTAGGGTTGCCCAAATTAAGCTTGTCTTTCCAAATTTTGTCATAGCAACAATAGCTTCTAGGGAGAGAGGCCAAACATGATTATATTGCACTTGAGCTCCATTTATTCTCACAACATCATTAAGATTCAGCAATTTTATCAAAGTCCTGTGACTTTTTAGTTAAAGGGCTGAGATTTAATCCTGGTCTATTTTATTCAAAGCTCTAGACTCAAATTAAATAATTGGCTGTTTGATACATGGGAGCAGTTGAGCAACTTACCTTAAGTTGGGGAGAAGGAAATGCATACTATTGCCAGATAGGACTGACAGCAGTAGACAGACAGAAAAAACCAAGTTCAAATAATGACTCTGACTCTCAGTATGTATCTTAATGGTAGATCAGTTTAAACTCCTTGAACCTCGGCTTCTTCTTCTGGAAGTGAATATTTTGAGCAGATCCTCCATAGGATGATTTTTTCAGTATAACTTCCATGATCAGAGGTATGACTTCCCAGAGAGGAGGAAGATTGGTTAAATAAGTGCAGAGGACATTTGAGGCTGTCATTTTTCCTGGAGACTTCAACACTAAGCCCACTCCTCCAGTGCCTTCCCATAGCTCTTCTCTTGATACACGCATGGGTGGGTGGAGGGCTACACAAGGCAACACACTTCTGTATAGTCCCAGGGAGTTGGCAATCTTTGTGCAAGCACAAAGAACAATGGTCTAAATTGATTTATGCTGAAGTCACTCAGTACAATCAGTCTGCTCAGAGTGACACTAAAAGCCAGGCTCAAGTGATCAGTTAATGGCTCCATCTGCTATACAATGATCTCAGCTCTTGGTAGGAGAGGCCCTCCAGCCTTTCCTGAGAACACCAGCTTATTCCTCAGAAGACAGTTGAGTTGCACTCATTCTTCAATATTTAGCTTGACTGGTCTGTGTTTCTCTGTATGCTGCAACTCCAGGAAACTTAAGAGACTAGGATCAGCTGGGTTCTCTTACCTTTATTTATTTCTCCCTCCCCCACCATTCTTACTATTACAGGATATGAGTAACAAATTGCTAGAAAGGAACTCAAGAATCAGAGCAGGCTGTAGTGAAGATTTTCAGTGAATCTCATCTAATGTATTTCTCATTCAGACCTGACACATGTCCATTTTAGATTTCCACTTCTAGATAATGGCTATATGTAATACCTCTGGAAAGTTCCAACAGATTTGTGATCCAGTAAAGAAAGGTGTAAGATGAGACTAACAGGCTTACTCTCATGTCAAATATTCATAGGGAGGAAATAATGAAGATCCATTCTAGATCTAGATTTTCTCCTGCTGCATCTCTACTGCCCTCTTAGCATAGGTGTAAAAGCTGTCTCATTACTTTAAAGTTACAGAATAAAATATTGGATATGAGTACCCTGGATAAATTTGGGCTCAAAGAGACTTCGTTTTTAAGAGACTTGAGTGTCTAGTAGAAGTCTGTAGAACTATATTTAAATCAGAAGCAGCTCACTTGACACATGCAGGACTATATAAATGAAGTAAACTTTGTGAGCTTCCATTTCCCTACCAGTGAAGAAGATATAATCTTACTTTGCAGAATTTAAAAAACACAGGCAAGGTTTGGTTAAGATTTTCTGTAACTCTTAGACAATTCATTTCTACTTCAGACTGCATAAGTATTTATTCTGAAGCTCTTAAAATGGGCTAATATTGAACCTTAGATTAATGGCACTTACTGATAAGTGTGTGTGTGTGTGTGTGTGTGTGTGTTATTCATTTGAATTTGGCTTCAATTTTAATTTCAGTAGCTATCTATAAGAAGCAGACCTGAAAAACAGGATTGAATTGGGAACATCACTGTTTATTCAATAACTATATTTATTGATCAGTAAATGACTGAATTACCAGAAGGCACACTTAGGGACTGTTTCTTATACTTTGGTAGCGCTGGAGAAGAAATATACTCACCCTCTCTCTTTTGATGATGTCTACTGAGCAAATGCAGCCCCTGGAGCTGTCAGAAGACAGACTGGACAAGCTCGATCCTCGCTGCAGCCACTTGGGTAAATGCTTCATTGTGAATGTCAGTCATGAAAATCAGAAAGGGTGTGTCTGTGCCATATGGTTTGCAGGCAAGTCAGAGAGAGGCCCCCTGAAACCTGATAGTCTGTGCCTTCTGGTGACAGCCAACACCAGATGGACAGGCAAATAGCCACGGGTCTGTGGGGTCTGCCATGTAAATATTAGCTGAAGCACTGGAGAGAAGTTCATTAAAGTTAGAGACAGAGAGAGTGTGAGGGGAGGCATTGTCCTCTTTTTTTGGGTCTGATAGAGTCCCAGGCAGAGCATTTTTGAGGCAATAAATGGTAAGTGACAGTATAGCCTATTTCCAGTATTTCCCGGCATACTTACACCCCATGTGCAGTGCCAATAAAATATTTCAAATATCTCTCTTTGCCTATCAAGACAGAATTTTAAATAGCCCTTTTCTGCTTTATTGTCAATCTGTTTCCTTTCCAGAACTGACTTTTTGTATAACCTTTGTAATGAAAATACCAGAAACATTTCTGCCTCTACCCATTTCTAAAAATGAGACACTCAGACTTTTGATAAATGGGCCTTTTGCATATTCATAGCCTTTGTTTACGCCTTGCCTGGTTATGACTTCCCCCCTCCTCTCCCCTCTTTCCAATTGCCATCAAGATATTTTATGTTCAGGATTTCTCCAAAAATGGGGGAAATAAGATTGAAGTAAAAGTCAGAATTGAAGCAAATGTCTTCCTCTCTGTACTGTGCACAGGTCAAACTTTGGGCCAAATGGGGGCTCAGTCCTAAAAGGTCCATGTACAGACTGTGCATCCAGAGACCCCACAGCTAGGCAGCACCTATTCTAAGCAGCATTCGTTAGTTCATCATGTATCTATGGCATGTGTAATTTGGGTGGAAGTTGATGGTACAGTGAGGTACCAAATTTTAACAATTGCTGTGCAGTCGAGACATAGTTCCAAGACCCTGAGTGTAATCCAGATCCCATGACTTGCTTGCAGTGTACCCTCCTGCCTTCTCCCTGGCCTGCGAACCTCAGTTTCCTTTTCTGCAAATTGGAGATAATAAAGCACTATCATTGTGTGTTTCGTGTGGGAATTAAGTGCAATAATGAATTATATTAAACTTAACAACCAGGAAAGCACAAACACTGATGTATCAGAAAATGCATTGGCCCATCTCACAAGCTGAGATGATGTAGAATCACCCAACACACAAAGTGGTGTTCAATGAAGTCTCCACTTTATTGTGTGTATGTGTATGTGTGTGTGTGTGTGTGTGTGTGAATGTACATCAGCTTTGTATAGTCCAGTGCTGTACACATACTACAATTTCAATAAATGTTTATTAAATTGAAACGATTGGATGAAATTAGCAAAACCTTTTAGGTAAAGCATATGCTTAGTTTTAAGTTGCTCTTTGCCTTGGTGATCCATTCAAGTTCTTTCAATCAGAATTTTATGGAATTTTCTGTAGTAATTTTATGAAATTTTTTGGAAGGCTATTTAAGCCTTCTGTTGAAGAGACCAAAATAGACAAAGACTTTAATTTTTCTAAAACTATTTGCTTTTACCCCTATGATCAAGTGTCATTAGGAACCAACCAGTTTGTAGCTAGACCCTCAGTCATGTTATGTTCTGTCTGTTTGTTTTCATATTTGTCAACATCAGATGATCTTCCAGATCAGTTCATTAACAGCTGTGATCTCAAAAAGAAGCCAAGAAAGGGGAAAAATACACAGGCCACCCTTACTATGGAGTCAGACCAGAAGAAACCAAGGAGGAAAGACACACCTGCACTGCACGTTCCCCCTTTTATCCCAGGTAACAGACAAGGAAGTTGGTTTACACAGCTGTAAAGGGGAGTAACTTGCTGCTAGATCACATTGGTTTTAGCAAATTTCTCTTAACATATTTGAGAACTAAAGTTCTGAAGTATTAATGGCTTAGTACCATACCACCTTTTCAACACAATGCCTTCTTTTTGTTTCACTGATAGTGTAAGTTGGAGGCAGGGGAGGCACACAGTGCTCCAAATAGTCATTCCAGCATCCAGGCCAGTGAATTCTGACATCAACACATATGTAGTAAATAAAGTAACCTTGAGCTTCAAAAGTCACAGTGAGTGTCACCATCCAGTAACCGTGAGATGTAAGCAGATGGGACACTGATGGAGAGATACATGTGGGGCAGGCCTCCCCTGACCATGAGGGAGACTAGGAACGGACTCCTGCTCTATGGCCTGGAGAAAAACAAAGCAGCTCGACAAGCAGCAAGCAAGTCTCTATGGCACCCTTGGATGTGACATGTGACTCTTCCTTCTTCCCAGAAGTTACTTTCTTTCACGCCATTTACTTAACGTCCTTTCTATTCCCATAGTTTTGGAGATTCAGAACAAATGTAACATAGAAGATCATTTAGGGAAGGAACCTTCAAAGGTATAGGAAAGAGCAGCAGCACATACACCCTGAAATACATACGAAGAAGCAATATTGTAATAGAGGTTCTTAGATAAGGACCATGGGAGCTAGGTCTAGGCAATGAGTTGTGAGAAGTCTTATGGAAATGGCAATTTAGAGAGATGTTAAATGCTGGAGAAAAATAGTAGACAGTAGAGGTGAAAAGGCAAGTAGGCAAAGCTTGGAGTAGGGGGCAGAACAATAATTAAGCTACCAAGGTGGACGTGAGATGCACATAGCTTGCACTTAGCTTGCAGATGATCCCTTCTGGTTCAGTAGGGTAGAATTTGGTGAGAGACCAATCTAGGCTTAATTCCTGTCTGACACCTATGATTTGCAGTAAGTTGGGTACATTTCTTTGTCTCAATTTCCTCAGATAAGTGATAGTGGTGGTAATATTAAATTCCTTGGGATTCTATGACATTAAAATGAAATCAGACTGTAAACTTTTCTGTATAGGTGTCCGTGGTATAGCCTTGATAAGTACCATGCTTAGTGAAATAAGCTTAAAATTCCACTTTAACTACCTTCACCAGGAGTATGTGCAGATATATGTGTATGCGCAGCCCTCCTACATTAGGATGTACGTATGCATTTGAACTGTTTCCCTCTCTCTTCCCCTAATCATGCAGGTGTGCTTTCAGAACATTTAATTAAAAGATATGATATTCAAGAGAAACATCCAAAGAGCAAAATGAGCCCAGCTCTTCAAAACACTGACCTGGAACAGAAAAAGCCAAGGAGAAAAGACACACCTGCCCTGCACGTGCCCCCCTTCGCAGCAGGTAAAAAGCTGGCACAGGGCATTTTCAAGAGGTGGTGGAATCAGTTGGGAGCCTCACCATCTGGAGGTGCCAGGGGCATGGCCTTTGTCCTGGCCCAGCAAGATGTGTCACACACAAGTTCTCTGGGGAGATATGGCACTTATTGCTGCCTTTCAGGTTTCTCTTCATTGCCGGCTCCCCAGGGGCTGACCTGGACAAAAAAGATGGCTCCCAGACTGCTCATGCTTCAGCAGAACTGGTCAAATTCACTGAACCAGTGAAATGAAAATGTCAGTGGGTCCTTGAGAAGAGATAAAATAGCCTCCCCACAAGCCTTCTCCTACATATGTGGGCCATGCCTCTTATGACTGATAGCTCATTCTTCCAGGTCGAATGAACTAATCTCAGTACAGGTTAGGGAATGAGGGAGAAAAGGAGAGAGAAGGACAGGGAGAGAGGGAAAAAATAAAGGGTGGGGGAGAAATATTAATAGCCATCTTAACATGTGTGTCAAATGTAACCAAAAAAATTGACTGAGCAATGTTTATAACTTCAGGCTACAAGGGAGAGACATAGCCTGTGACAAGTTCATGTGCAATCTGAGTAATAAGAGATGTAAATTCATGATCAGTGTATGACACACACACACGTGTGTGTGTGTGTGTGTGTGTGTGTAAGAGAATGACAGTCAGGCATATTATAGACAGACACAGAGAGAGACAGAGAGGGAAAAGACTATGGATTGTTTTGTAAGTAGAGTGGTGGGAAGGGGGAAATGTGTTGATATTTATTGAGATCCTACCAAATGTTAGATGTGACATGTGTCATGAACTTTTAAGAATCATCTGAACACAACAGAGTAACTATTATCCCGCTTCACAGATAAAGAAATTGAGAGAGAAATTAATTTATCTACTCATTTTAAAGTCATGTGGACGAAACTGAGGGATGGATGGCCAATAGGCTGATTGTTTGGATCAATGATAGGATGAGATAAATGAATGAGTACTCAAAATCAAATTCTATTACAACGCGAGCTGAAACTCAGACCAAGACTGTCTCCTTTCGGGCCAGTTTTTCACTATACTACCCTGTGATTTAGACTTTTCCCAAAATAAGAATGCAAAAGTCACTCTTTCGCTTTCTGGGGACTGAGGCAAGAGAGTCACAAGGTTAGGCACAATCTGGACCACAGAGTAACTGAATGAGACACTGTCTCCAAATAAAAAATAATGTAAAGATGTAAAAACAATGTAAAGCCTCTGATTTCACTCCTCAGTACTGTTAAAAAAGGGATATGCAAGTTATCCTTTTGGTAGGGGATAGTATTTTAATGTTATTAGAAACACATTTTCTATTATTTCATTTAATAAATGAAATTTAAAAGACAGCTCAGAATAAGACATCATGACAAAAGCCATCTCTAACTCACTAAGTTGAGGTCCCCAGTCATTTCTGAAGTCCGTGTCCAAATTCCATAGGGTTTGTGTTTTCTGGCCTTCCTCTCTTTTTCCTCCTTTTCCTCTTTCTCTTCCTCTTTCCATCTTCTTTACCTTTTTATCGTTCACTTGTATATACCAACATGAAAAGTGGGTATGTGTCCCCACTTAATCATGTCTGTTTCTCTCTGCCTCTGTCTCTGTCTCGGTCTCTCTCTGCCTCACACACATGCACACGTACACACACACACACACACACACACACACACAAACTTCTAGGGGCCAACCTTTCTGAGCTCTGCATACATGCAGCCTTCTGATGCAATATGAATGTGTGAATAATACAAGAAATTGAGGGCATGTAGGAGTCTAATCTTCAAAGCATCTTCATTTTTTAAACAAATATTTATTGAGCACATGTTATATTCTAAGTCACTCTTTTAGAGTAAAGTCAGTGCTAAGTCAGATAACAGATAATAGAATCAATCTGCTCAGAGTAAATTCTGTGAAGAAAAGTAAACCTAGATAGGGAAAGAACGGGAGCTGGAGATTGCTTCTTTCACATGGGAGTGCAGGGAAAACTTCGAGGAAGGAAGATTTAAGCATAGACCCAAAGAAAGTGTGGGAGGGAAGTATGAGGATAACTGAGTAAAGAGAATTTTAGCCTAAGGGACAAGTTCAAATGTCCTAAAGTGGAAACATCTCTAGCCTTTACTCTATCTACATTAATACTGAGTATCTATGATATTTCAGGCACTGATCAAATGCTAGGCATACAAGAGAAAACTAAACAAAAGGAAAAAGCCCTTTTCTTCCTTGACTTTGCACTCCAGGTGAGGAATACCTCAATAATTAGATCTGAAACAGAATAAAAGATTTCCCAAAATTTGCAGGCCGGCAATTTAGACACCATGAGTGGAACTAGCTCATTCAGAGAAGGCTCTAAGGACTCCTCTTATTATTTCCCTGGGGGGACTCCGTTGGCCCTCATGGCATCCTGAATTTGTCTCATCCCTCCCTTAACATGGAGTCAATAGAGATGACCAGCGATAGCTCTCTTTCCCATATAGGACTTAAAGGACAAAGCTGCTCTGACTTCTAACACAAATGTAAAGAGCAAGCAACTACTGCCACCCACGGAAGAAGCCTTCCACACGTGCTTTTTGAGAGTACCCTTTCTTCATTCAGAGTAGTTTTACCACTGGGAAAGGGGTTCAGAGATCTTTGTACAACTGGCTTAAGATTAATAGCCAATAGTCACAATATATTAATTCCAACTGTTCCAGAAGAGAAGAATTATTACATGGTGATATTTGCATGGTAGAGAAATAAATAAAATATCTAACAAATTTTATAGTAAAAGAATCACTTCGACTTTAAAGGATCCAGATTAACGAACCCTGATTTAGAACTTTTTTCTGCCCATCAAAGTCTATTTGTTCTAAAGGCTATGCTGCAACATGGGATATCCTCCATTACAATTGCACATACCTGTACCCTAAAATTGCCATGCTTTCTTTTTTGCCTCAGATATCCTCTCCCTAAATCAAATGAAAAGAAAGTAGAATATTGATTGTGCCATGCATATTCAGATTTGCAAATATGGAGCAGAGCCAGACAAGGTGGCAGAGTGCATGAAGAGACAATTCTCAAAAGAAATACACCAAGTATGGAGGCTCTGAACACTTCTCACAGATTACCAGCATTCCTGCATACACAAACACTCCAGCTGATCACACACTTTCCCAAAGCTCTACCTCTGGTCAGCTCCCACTTAAGCCTCCCCGGATCCTCTGTTAACCGATCTCTTTAAGAATGACATTTTCTACTGTGAACTGACTCTGTATTAGTCCTGGACATGCAAATGGCCAAGGCTTCATTTAATATAGTTGTTATTGTTCTCATTGCTGTTATTGCAACTATTATTTAAATTGACTTATATTAGCAACTTGCTTGATGAATTCATGAATACTCTGGATTGTGATTGCCATACGCTTCTAATAGTGACCTTAATACCTAACCCAATCTTTTCCACTAGTAGTGCTCAGTAAGTATCTGTTGATGCTATTCTATTTGATAGTCACTATTCTGCAGTTCTTGATTATTCTTATATCCATTCTTGTATTTACCTTGTAGAGAGGCAAAAATACGTACAGGCAGGGATTTGTTCTACTACAGAAAATTGAACTTGAGTTTTAGAGCCAGAATGGTTTCACTTTTGGTTCTGCTTCCTACAACCTTTGTGGCTCTGGAAATTTAGCATAAGCAATAAGCCTCCTTCATCACATCTGTCCCAGAATGCGGATCACAAAATCTGTCTCAAAGAGTTGTTAACATTTAGCACTTTGCAAAGGTTTTGGCATATTGACAGTCCTCAATAAATGTTAGTTCCCTTCCATTGCTTGTTCAATCCTATATTCTTTAAGTCAAATAATTTTTGAAGATAAAAATTCTCCTAGCCAAAGCATTTTGCCTCATCATATAATCTGCTGATCCGATGTTTTCTAAAGTATTGAACTCTGATCACTTGACAATGGATGCTGCATATATCACATTACCTACTTCAAAAAGAGTAGCTTCCTTCTTGAATCAAAAACATTTGGCTAACATTGCAGCTTATACAAGAGTTGGAGGGGTTCTGTATACA
Organism: Dasyprocta punctata; assembly: GCA_004363535.1. Lineage (NCBI taxonomy): Eukaryota > Metazoa > Chordata > Mammalia > Rodentia > Dasyproctidae > Dasyprocta > Dasyprocta punctata. The sequence continues at coordinate 31,062 of RJWM01019378.1, forward strand.
CATAGACTCAATAGGCATTATGGAATTCCTTGAGTCAGCAAATCTCCATATTATGTGTGCAATTACAGATATTGTTGTATGATTCTGGCTTTTATTAACATATTAGCTAAAGCACTTTACTTTTGAAGAGCCTTTTAGTATCTAAAGATTTTGGCAGTAATCGAAATGCTAGTTAAGTTGATAAGGATAGAGCCTTCGGCAGATGTTCAGAGAGACTCGTATTGGTTCTAATAAGGGTGCTGAGAGAAACTCGCAGACAAATGCACCCTGGAGACAGCTCCTCTCATTAGCCCTTGGCAAGTGAGAACTGGACAAGGATTCAAGCTCTTCTCTAAATCTCCTGCTAACCACCTTCATTCCCCTAAGTTAATGAGCTAATTTGACAAGTTCCAACTGCCAGAATGGCCCCTCCATGGGGAGTCACCTCAGGCGTCCTTGCCAGCCCCAGGCTTGCTCCCAACTTAGTCCTCGATTGCCAGGACCCCCATCCTAGTGATTGCATGACAAGAAGTGTTGTTTCTGAATGGTCAGATCTGGGGGACCGAGCCTGCTTAAGAGAGAAAGAAGTATTTAGCCTGAGATCTGTGGCAGAGGGAGCCAAGCAAAGCAAAGGATAATGTGGTTGAAGGCATTAAAGAGGAGCTGGCTGGAAAACTTCACATTCAGGCAGTCCAGAGAATGAAAATCAGATGCTGCACTTGTACAAAGGAAAGGGACTAGTATGTCTTTTGACAGTGACACCTCTCCTGTCCTGCTAGAATACAGCATTCTCTCTGGTGTGGTTTATTAGGACAGGTAGCATCTTTGCCCTGATAACCCCAGCTCAGAGGCACATAGCTATAATGTGGATGGCCACTTTTAGATGGTCCCCCAGATGGTATCCTGCTGAAAAACATCTTATTTCAAGGCTGACTGTCCCTCAGAGACCCCAAATAAGCAGCCTTGGCCTTAAAACACACTAATGTCTTACAAGCAACTAACTTCCCTAGACTTACCTGTGTAGAAAGAGAAAAGAACTGACAGTTGTTAAATTCCTTCTATAATGCAGGTTTTGAGCCAGATGGTGGACTGTCCTTTAAGAACCACAGGGGAAAGCGGATGTATTGCTTCATGGTTCCTACAACGTGAAAAGTGCTTTAGCAAAGGTTCCTGTGATGTATTACTAGAGCATGTCAGAATGTGGGTCTAGTTCTACCTTGGAGCATCATAGCATGTGAGAGAAACAAATTATTTTTAGTCAGCCTGAGTTTGGTTTGACATAGACACATCCAGAAAAGATGGAAGAGCTGAGGTGCTCAATATAGCTTACTCAAAGTCCTCAGACCATGTTAGCTTTAATACCAAATAAGAATCCAAACTTCCCTGAAGCTGATATGGTATAAGATAAAATATCTCTTGCTGTGTTTCTTAAATGATTTATGCAACAGCCTTAGTTTCTTGAAATTGTTTTTTCTCCTTCGATAATGTTAGCAAATTGGTAAATAACCCATCTGGGTGAACTAGAGACTGAATCCAATGACTAGTCAGGAAAGCAACACATAGTTTCCATTAATTTTCCAGCACTGAATGGAGTCCAGTCTGCAGAAAGGCCTCTTGTGGTATGCAGCTTCTACCCTCCAGTTTAGATCTGTAGAAATTGCCCCAGGGACTGAAAGCTCCTAATTAGGAGAGGAGGGGAGGAGGCAGTACAAGGCAGTGGAAGGGAAACAAAACTGGGAGCTGAAATGGGATGACAGGAATCCTGAAGGACTGGTCTGGAACCTGGAAGACATCTTCTTTTGTCCTTCAATTAAAATACTTACCCCTTTAACTCCACGGGATGAGCAGAACCACCAGACCGCCCTGACTGGCTTTTAATGAACTAATCCATCCAGAAAATCATACTGTAAAAGGAAATTAAGATTTCTGTTCCATAGACCAGTACATTTTTTAAAATAAAATATTTTGACACCCAAAATAGGAATAGTAACCTTTGATTTTGCCTAGTAAGGATATGCAAGAACAACCAGGTAATATCTTTAAAATTGTATAAAAGAAAGGGTATTTTAAAATCCAAAGGCAGGAAAGTTATTGTCTCAGAGCAAATTGTATGAAAACAATTAAATTGTATGAAAAGCTTATTTTCTCATTTTGCTCTGGACTGTGTGTATGTGATCACTTGTTACAACTGACATTTAGAAACAGCATATCCAGAGCCTCAGATCAGTATTTTCCCTACATGTTGGTAAAATGATTTTAAGTTTGGTTTCATGCAGTTTACCAATTTCCTTCAAAAGAGAAACAAACTAGCAAATTGTGGGAAAAATGGAAAAACTAACATTTAGTTGCTCACAGGTGAGCTCCTTGCTAAGCGTGTTGCATTCACCTTATTTAACTGATGCAGTAATTTATAGTAAGTATCAATGTCCTCAATTTATCTATGAGAAAATTTAGATAGGAAATTGTTAACTGGCTTCATACAAATTAAGAGTGGTTCAACTAGCAGTCCAAAGCACTGGATCCCAAAATCCACATACTTTCCCTCCTATGGTACTGCAAGGTCAGAGGCAGAGCTCAGGGAATGAAGGTGAAGGTTGTCTGTGACTCCCTGGCTCTGTATCCTCTCATGCCCAGTGTGGTGTCCTCATTGAGCCCCTCTGGGAAGGCCAAATCGGGCCACCCAGCACCCTCTCTGTCTGTACAGACGCAAAAGCATATCAGGGTTGGCCATACTACTGTGCACCCTGTCTATGCTGATGTTTTAATTAGATGCACTTAATTGCAGGTCTGTGCTCTGTTTTGCAGGTGTAACACTTCTCAGGGACGAGAGACCCAAAGTGATCATGGAAGATGACGAAAAGGACGGTGACAAGATAGCTATTTAAAGACATCTCCCCTGAGATCACTTGTAAATAGGTTAGATTGGTTCCCTATGGTGACCTAGAGAAAAAAATAGACTTATTTCTGCTCTGATTTCATCCTAGTCTGACTCATATCTAGACACCTCTTCCTCAGGAGACATGCTGTATCAGATTGCCAGTCACCTCTTTGTCTTTTTTCCCTTGAGTTTGGTTTCTAGTCCCACTTTCTGAGTTCTTCAGTGCAATAGAAAGAAAATAGATCATTCCAAACTAGGAGGTAACAGAGAAGCTCTGGTGTTCACTATTCATTTGCTGCTTCTTTTGGATCAATTCGTGGAGCAAAGAACATGGAAAACATGGGAAACTTTTACTGCTTTGTCTGCTGGGCAGAATTTATCTTAACATCATTCAAACACCAGTCCAAGTTGGAGCTCCCTCCTGTCAGTTAAAGAAGTGAGATCATTTGTGCTCTAACTCACTGACTGTTTTGGAGAATATGATCTTTTATTTATCCTATCTTATTTTAAGAGTCCATTCTGGTGATATTCCTAAAAAATTTTTGACTGATACTATAAAGTTGAATTTATAAACTAAGAAAGTCAACCCTGTCTATCATACCATGACTGAAAATATGAGAAGAGAATGCTGGTATCCAGAAGATTCACAGTATCTCTTCATATTTACTTTTTATTTCTACAAACAACAGTTCTTAACCATGTTGCCTTGACATTTATGAATTGTATCACTAATGAGTCATTACTAAGGACAGGTAAAATACCAATGTTTGTGATTAATTTACTTTTATAGAAAACTAAGGCCAACAGGAAGCTATTCTGATACTTTTGGCATCTGACTTATTTAGACTCCAATAATCTTTTTTAGAAAGGAGGAGAAAGTGAAATGAACCTCATGAGCAGGCATCTGAATCTATATTTAGTGCCTGTCCCAGCCTACAATCTGCGGGAGTCTGGGGTGGTGGCAGACAGAGGTTTGCATATAGACCTTATCCATCAGGCAGCAGATAGAAAGGAAGGTGAGAACTATTATTAAAAAGAAAAAAGTAGATGTTCAAATCATCATACCATACTGAAGAGTGATAATATGCAATTTATCTCTATATACCCTGGTTCCAACCATTTATTAATCCTTTTGTCTCTTTGTGTCCATCACAAACATGGAAAACATGAGAGATCCTGCTGGAAATAAAAGTACTTCCATCACCCTCTATGCCCTGGTGCATTTCTCCTAAAAATACCCTACTTACTTACTATTATAAAGAATGGAGGTTGCAAATGAGACTCAGGAGGTTTGGCTTTATTTCACTTTTTTTTTTCTTTTGTCTGCAGAGCTTTAAAAAATGTTTTAGTTAGCTGTTAATATTTAACCTCCAAGAAGGAGAATTTACATGTAGTTCTAGATTTCCAGATTCTCTTGGAAAAATACCTTGAGCAGGCAACATTGGATCTGTTTCAAAACATGACAGCATATAGCTGGAGCCAAGAAAGGGATGCCATTTCAAAAGGTACGCGTGTTCCCCAGTTTTTCATGTGCTCCATTCAGAGCATTTACCTACTGACTTTGCCTCCAGCCCTTGCATTTGAATTTAGAGCCCCTATAGTGAAAACTCACATCCTATTCCTAGTGGTCTCCTTCCTCATTAATTCCAGTGCTCAATTCCCATTCTGATAGTCTCGGTCACAGCCTGGGGAAGGGGAATAAGTCTTGGGTTCCAGCCTGAACTGTGGACTATAGAGCAAGTCCCTGGAACCCTGAATCTGCCTCTATCTGGAAAATAGCGACAATAATCTTTACTCTGCCTTCTTCATAGCTTGACAATTAAGTGAAAGATAATGTGTGATAAAAGCCTTAGTAAGCTAAAATGCCTTATCCAGCTATAATTTAGGACAATTCGAAGACCTCTTCAGAATGTGAACATGTGCTTTTTCTATAGCCAAATCCCCACTGCCGAGGTGTTGAGTCAGTAGCAATTACAAGGAACCAACTTGCAGCATCTGAAAGAGGATTGGAAGCAGGGAGACCTGATCACTCATACAACCTTCACTGAAAAACCAGCCGTTTCTTCCTGGGAAGATGACTTTGTGGCAGAGCCACAACAGTGCAGCCTCAACAACGCACATTCAGAATGGTCACAAGCAAAACCAGCCAAGGCAGAGGCAACCCTGGACATCACTGAATGATTTGGGTTGAAATCAAATCTTCCTCATATCTCTTGACAAGTGTGGTCCTTTTCTGACAAGTTAAAGAGGCTTAGTTGTTAGACTTACATTCTAATTCAAATAGTTCTTAGTATGTTGTAAATAGCTTCCCTCCAAATGAATGATAGCTCTATTAAGAAGTCAAAAGCACAGCACTCGGGAGGCTGAGGTAGGTGGAGTGTTGTGAGTTCGAGGCCGGCTTGGGCTACAACACGAGCACAAGGCCGGCCTGAGCTACATAGTGCAACCCTGCCTCAAAAAACCAGGACCGGGAGTTTGGCTCAGTGCCTTAAGCGCCTGCCCTGGCAAGTGCGAGGTTGTGAGTTCAATCCTCGGTGCCGCAAAAAAAAAAAAAAAAAAAGAAGTCAAAAGCATTATATGGTACCCATTCAGAAGGAAGGCTCAAATTAATGCATCCAGTAGGATCTGGCAAGGCAGTTGGCCACTTGCTCATTTTAAGGCATGGAACTCACAAGGGATGAGAAGACACTGAATAGAAGAGACTTAGTTCTCTGTCAAAAACCCCACACAGGGCCTGTCTTTAAATCCAGACAGCCTTTAAAAGCTGTTGGCTGAGGTCACACAGCCAGCTTCTAATGCCTAATTATCACCTTGGAGAGAGAGAAGCTGGTGCGGAAGGATCCGAGTAGGACCATAAAGGACTCAAGCAGTGTTTGCTTTTAAACGCACTGAGTTCGCCCTCCCCAGCCTGCGTTGTTCAGGTTGTCTTCTTTAAAGGAGAGACTGAGACAGCACGTGGTTGTCAAAGTAAGTTAGTAAAGCAATTACTTTTGATGGCTGAGATTAAGAGGCTAGTTACACGACGGATTTGGTAGAATCCCTGTCATCCAGTGTATAAACGAGGTTTTCTTGCCATTTGTAATTTGCAAGTCTGAAAGTGCTACTCAGAAAACTTCTCAAGGCAGTGAGTGAATGCACAAGAAATAAACAGACTATGAAATTCTAAATTTAACTATAAGGATCATGTGGTGATTATCAGTTATTAACTAAAATGTTAAAACACTTAGCAAAAAAACTCCTCTGCTCAGCATAAGATAGTACAGTAATACTGACCAAAAACTACACAGTATAAAGCAAATCAATGACCCATTTATTCCTCTCAATGAGTTGAGCCCTGACCCATCTTCTTTAGAAGTTAATTTATACAGATTTCCTTATCTGAAGCTAAAAGGTCTTCCGTGAGATCAGAGGAAATAGTTTGATCAAATTACAACTTTTTGGGGATCAAACTCACAACCTTGTGCCCGCCAGGCAGACTTCTGAGCCAAACTCCTGGCCCTAGTTTTTTGAGGCAGTGTCGCACTATGTAGCTCTGGCTGCCCTTGTGCTCACATCCTAGCGCAAGCTGGCCTGGAACTCACAATGCTCCTCCTACCTCAGCTTCCCGAGTGGTGGGATTAAAGGCGTGCGCCACCACGCCCAGCTCAAATTATAGCTTTGAATGCATAACTTTAGACACATTGCAGGAGCTCTCAGATGACCTACAAGAAGCCAGATGATCCAGAGAAAGACATTCTTGAGATAATTATATTCGTTGACTAGACTCTTTTTCCACGTACTCAACTGCTTATAAAATCTGAGTCTCTCACCACCAGTGTCACTGACCCTGGATATGTGTGATGTCTCACATGGCAGGTAGGTGGATAGAGGAAAAATAGAGGCATTAACAGCCATTGGCCCACCAAACAAACAAAAGATCTATTCCACACTCCTGAACAAATGTTAAAACCTTGACTCGAATCCTAAATTGTGAATTACCAGGCACCATTATATCCTGTTTGCATCCATAACCAATCCAGAAACAATTATTACTTCTTATGAACTGTTCTCCTACCCCAAAAATTTCTCCACTCCAAGCCATCCTACCTGCCGTGTCTATAGTTAATTTATGCTCAATGTAACCTACTCGAACTTTCTTTCCTCAAATTCGTGTTGTAAAAACACTCAGCTCTAGGTCCAGGGGGAATTTGTTTCACCTGCTCTCTAGCCCTGCTGCTGGTACCTGTGGGAACTCATCCTTAGATTTGGTCTTTTTATGGCCAACATGTCTAAGGGCTTAATAAACTTCTATTTCAAGAATCACTCACTCTGTCTCAAATTTTTATTTTAATACCAACCTAGAATGACAGGTCTGTCCATCATGGTAAGGTGTTACTTTTCTGTTAAGGTTATTTGTCTAATATGGATGTAAATCTTCAATTGCTAAAGCTCTGCTCCCTTCAAGTTAGTGGATTCTGGCTTTGAGAGCCAATAGTTCAGTCTTTAGTGCCACAGCTTATACCCTGAGTGCCAAAGGCTTTTAGCTTTGGTGTTACAGCTTGTATTGGGTATACTATGTACCCCCAAGTCCTCATATAATTTTGATGGGGCTGAGTTATTGGTTTGTTATTGGTTTGTTGTCTGGCAATGTGAGTGCTGTGCCCACCCAGGGGTGGAACCGACATACAGTGTAAGGGAAGGCGGGTCTTCCTCTTGTTCGCTTCCGCTCCGCCTCTCTCTCGCCAGCACGCCTTGCTGCTCACGGCTGCCATGAAAGGCAGTCCTGCCTTGCCACGCTGCATTGGAGCCAACTTAAGTATGGACTGAAACTCCTGAGAAACTGTAAGAATAAACATTTCCTTCCCTAATTTTGGGCATCAAGTATTTTGTCTCAGCAACAAGTAAAAAGTAACTAAGACAGAATTTGGTACCAGAAACGTGGGGTCATTGCTGTGACTATTCCTGACCATGTGGTTTGAGAGCCTTTGGAAATGGCTTGCGGGGAAAGTTTGGAAAGGTTCGGAGATGCCGTCTACATGCATAGAGCTGGAATGGCTTAGGTTGTTCTGTATGGGAGATTCTGGTCAGAGCCCAGGAGACCAGAAGGCTAATAGAAAGCCTGCAGGTAAAAACCAGGCTCAGGAAGTTTCTGCTGGGAAGAAGAATGACATTGGGTGTTGGACTCCACACGATGTGTGTTACGGGTTGGCAGAAAGTTTGTCTGCGTTCTGTCCATGCCCAGAGACTTTGCCTGAGACTGAGATTAAGGACAAAGGACTAATTACTCTACAGAGAGAAATTTCCAGGCA
>RJWM01019379.1:0-23623 GCA_004363535.1 Dasyprocta punctata
ATGTGCTGGATAGCGTCCTAGATCCTCCTCCTCACTGATCTCACTGAAGCCTCACAACCGCCTGTGTGGAGGCCACGAATCCTTTTTATAGATGAGGAAACCAGGCACAAAGGGGTTCGCCTGCCCAAGGTGTGGCTGGCTTTGTTCTGCGGCCGCCTGTCATCAGCTCGGGGTAACACTGGCGCTGCATGGGGCATGCTGTGCCCCTCATCTTTTGATCGCATAAGAGCGAAGCCCTCGCAACGGCCAGCAGCAGCGCACCCTCGAGACCTCCCCCAGCGCAGTCCAGGGTTGCCCCGTGCGCTCCTGCTCGCGCAGGGCCTCCACTTTTGCTGCCTCTCAGTTTGGAGCCCTTTCCCCCAGCAACACGTGCGTCGCTTACTCCCTTATCGCTTACAGGCTTGCTAATAACTTCTTCTGAGGCCTCCCTGGAATAAAGGTTAAGACTCACCCCAGTACACAACACGCATGCACGCTCCACCATCTCAGAGCCCTCATCAAACATTAGACTTATTACTCAACTGTTAAGTTTTCACTGACTGTCTTACCTGTCCCATTTCCCCGTAAAGCTCTAGGAAAGCAATAATTTTTACCTGTTTAATGACTTAGCTCTAGCACTTAAAATCACTTACTCAGCCCATGGTAAGTACCTGTGTTTGTTGAGTGGCTGAATAATACAAATTTATTCCTCTGGGTAAGACGTGCCATCCCTTCCACCAAAGCACATAGCACACAGTAGGCATGTTAATATCTGAATGACACTGGGAAGCAGAGCAGGACTTGCAAAACATTACCCGCAAGTAAGACTAAATGGTTTGGATATTAAAAAAAAAAAAAAAAACCTTCAAAAATCCCATTCCTAAATAATAATGGTTACTGTATCTTCTGGGAAGTAAAGAAACTCTTAGAAGAGGGCGAGGCCTGGTGGTGCGTACCTGTAATCCCAGCACTTGGGAGGCTGAGACACGAGGATGGCCATGAGTTTGAGGCCAGCCTGGGCTACACAGTGAGACTTTGTCTCAAAAAAAGAACAAAAAAGAAACAGAAAGAAGGGAAGAGGATGAGGAATAGTATAAAATGTCTCCTAAGCCTGGGGACGTGGCTTGGTGGTAGAGCACTTGCCTGACATGAGTGAGGCCCTGGCTTCCACTTGGCACTAATAAATACATAAGTGGCCGTATTTCCTCTCCTGAAAGTAAAGAGATCAGATGCTTGGTCTACGAAGAACAAGAAAAACAACGAAATGTGATATTCTTAAGGCCCATTTCCAATGCCAGTCCCGCATTTGCCTAAACACTGTTTTTGGGATTAAGATTCTATAGAACACGCTGGGGAAACAACTGCTGACCAGTGCACCCCAAACATCGCTTCTTCACTGTTTTCAAAGGTGGCTCAACTCTGCTTTACCTGTACCCTAATTTAATATTTAAATGTGATTTAGCCATTAATTTAGTAACTCGATTTAAAATCATCTTTTTAAATAAACTTATTTTCATAAGAAACTGCATGTCCCTATGTCTACAAAAAACAGCATCACAGCCAGTAAATAAATGGTAAGCATGAAGCCGATCACGCCGCATTCACACCACGGGAGGCCACGCAGCAGGCAGCATGAGGGCGGCCCCGGGAACGCAGGCAGCCGGCCGCAGAGACCGCAGAGCACGTGAGCCACGACAGAAACAGAAAAACACACAAACTGAGCACATTCCATTAGAAATCGGCAGTTCCACGCTCTGCCCATCGGAATGCTTATTCTGATTTATGGAGTGGTGTTGCTCGCCTCTAGGATAGAAAAATAAAGCCACTTTGCATCTTCCAAAAACATTTGGTGGTTTCTTGGGCAGGTGGGGAGACGGGCGTACCGACAGTGACCAGCCAGAACCTGGCTGAGCTGGAACCCAGCCTCCGGGCACACCTAGGCCGTGTGACTCGGGACAGGGGTGCTCTTGTCCAGACAGCTGGCACCACAGAGCCAGGGAGACACGTTCGCTACAGGGAGCTGAGGAAGCACTAAGAAGGCGCAGTAGCTCAAACTGAAACTGATTGTAGCCAATTGAGGACTGGAACAGAAACTACAAGGGAATAATTTTCTCAATATGCAATTCATTCCTCTTTAATCTTCAAACTAAAATCATTTTGAGATTTACAGTAGTCCTGACTGCAAACTCATGAAAGACCGCTAGCTTTTTGTTGGTACAGATCACCCAAAGACTACAACTTCGTCTTTTCAAATCCTGTCGAGACATTCAGATCTGCTTGATTAAATGAAACATTCCACAACACTTCAATGCATGCTTTGCTATTCCTCAGGTCAGATATTTACCAAGTATCTGTAATATGCAAAGAATTAAGTAAATCTTATCTAGTTTTTAAAAAAAAACATGCTCTTGACACTGTTGGAAAGCCCTAGAATGGTTTTTACTTTTTCAATTCTAGTGACTAAACCCACAGCCCTGCACGTGTTAAGCGAGCACTCTACTGAAAGACTTCCCCAGTCCTCTTTAATTTTTATTTTTGAGATGAATTCTCAGGCTGGTCTCAAACTTGTAATCCTCTTGTCTCCACCTCTTGAGTATCTAGGATCACAGGTTGGCACCAATTCATGGCTGACAGCCACAGATTACAACTCATCCAATCCTGTAAACTAAGAGCAGAGGGCATGGGATTTATTTGCTAAAAACAGTGGATCTACAAGTTCAAGTTCAGCTCTGCCACTGTGACACATTGATTTCTACTCTACAGTGCAGCAGGGAAGTAACTTTACATCGATTTCTAGTCTACAGTGTACGCAGAGAAGTAACTTTACATTGTTGCACAGTTTTAAGACCTTTCTACTAAAAAGGATTTTTTTTTTGGTAAGCTAAGGGTGTGTAGTGTGTATCAAAAGTCTCACTTAAATTTCTTGAAACGTCTGAGGTAGTACATATAGTCCCATTTTACAGGCGGCACCAGCTTTAGGGAAGTTTAGTCACTAGCTAGAAACATAATAAATGACAGATATCTGATATAAGCCGACTACAAGGACTATATGCTTTTTTAATCATTTAGCTGTATGTCCTTTTTTTTTTTTTTTGCGGCACCGGGGATTGAACTCACAACCTCGCGCCTGCCAGGGCAGGCGCTTAAGGCACCGAGCCAAACTCCAGGCCCTGGTTTTTTGAGGCAGGGTCGCACTATGTAGCTCAGGCTGGCCTTGCGCTCGCGTTGCCTCCCAAGCCGGCCTCGAACTCACAATGCTCCGCCTACCTCAACCTCCCGAGTGCTGGGATTAAAGGCGTGCGCCACCACGCCTGGCTTAGCTGTATGTCTTTTTAAAAAAGTATCTACACATCTCAGGTAATAGTCTGGGGAATTTCAGCTCATCACATATGAGCCACAGGAACAGAAACGGACAGGAGGCGTCAGGCGAGAGACACACAAAGGCAGTTGCGCTTGCTTTGTTTTCCTTTGGCACCAGGGCTCAAACTCATAACCTCACACTTATCAGGCAGGCACCTGAGCTGCTGAGCTAAATCCCAGCCCTCTGTGCTTTACTTCTAACACGATGCCAACTGCGACAGCCAGAACGTCGCCAGCGGGACGTTTCTCACGCTGCTCTTCCAAAGGATAAGGCACGTCAGCAGGAAGCAAAGAATGACAGGGGCACAAGAAGAGCTGCGACTGCCCTACCCATTAGCCCGAGTGCCGGGCTGCAGCCCTCAGCATGTGCAGCGTCTCCGGTTACCTAACGACGCAGTGACGCACCCTGGACTGATGGCCTCTTCAGGAACACAGAGAGAATCCACGATGCAGGAGTCCCGGTGATCCTGCGTTCTCCGTGCGTCCATTATCAGCACGCTGATGTTTTTATCCGTCATCATCGTGTACAGTTCCTTTGCTGTGATTGCTCCTTGGAATCAAGAGACAGCGTAAGTGACAAGAACTGCCAGCCCATGCACCAGCATATCACTAAACACAGGACAGACACAGCTTCTCCTAGAAAGCAAAGTGACTCAGCGTCACACTTGCTGTCTCTTCATACCACTCACTGTCTCTCAAACCAGCGTCAGGTGCATTTCGTGCTAACGTTTACAGTACCGAGGAGCCAGATCCGAGCTGTTCACAAAGCGTGAAGTGTCCAGACCTGGGCGCAGGGTGTGGCCCTGCAGTCCGGCACCTGCTTAGCATGTGCAAGGCCATGGGTCTGACCCCTGGCAGCACCAAAAAAGAAAAAGGGAAACCAAAATGAGCTCTGCAGGCTACGTCTGGTGCTGGCTATGTGAATCTTACGAAAATATTCTACTTCTGAAAATCAAGACAGTAGAAAATTCAAAACTATACATCAGAAAATATGTCTATGGCTCAGAAATTCCCAAAAGGCTTAAATTCTTTTTAAAAAAGTCTCTGATGGGTGTGATCAGGTATATATGAAACACTTTAAGCTGTCCGAGGACTCCGAGAGTGACGACCGCAAGCTTAGCGCTCACGCCCCCTCCCTCCATCGGGGACAACACCCATCTCCCGGCCTAGTGCCACTCCGGGTCCCCCCACGGCCCCCAGGGCCCCAGGGCCGTCAGGCCTAGCATACCACTACCTGCCCTTAGGAAAAGCCTGCCAAGCCTCACTCCATGTCAGGCCAAAAGGGAAAAAGATTATTTTCTCTAAGTCCCACAAGAAAGAAACTAAGTGAAGCTATTGACATTACACATTTATTTAACTGGGCAGGGGACCTAACAAAGTAAGTGTTCCCATGGTGCCGTCTCCTCTCAGCGCTCCGCCTGACATGAGGGTCACAGCCGGGGTGTGGAGGAAGCCGCACGCTGCGAGGGGGGGAGGAGGGCAGGGAAGGGGGGAGGGAGGCGGCCTCAGCGACCCTCTGCTGCCAAAGCCTCCTGCTGCCCACAGATGCCCAGCCGCGAACCTCGGGAGCTTCCCGACAGCAAAACGGCAAACCTGCCCACGGCCGTGGACAGGGACCATCCAGGAGGGTCAGACACAGTCAGCTGCCAAAGGCTTCCGGGAAGCTCCCCAGCAACATGTTCGTCAGGGAGTTTATTTTAGGGTTACATATAATTATGTTTAAGTTAAACCTCTGATGAGGCAGGAAGACTTCCAGTAGATGAAAACAGCTACGTCTTGGTTAGGGTCATGTATTTGTGACTGTATCACCTACAGATAACATTCAAATTGTTAGTTTAGCTCGTTTCCCAGTGGGTGAGGAGACCTCATAATTAACTATAGGTCATGAATAATAATCATAGCTAACACTTAAGTTTACTATGGGTTCTAAAAGTTTTACAGATAGTTAACTAGTCCAATCTTCACAATAACCCCATGGAAATGGGTTTTATTACTGTCCCCATTTACAGATGGGGAAACTAAGGCAGAGAGGTTAAGTAGTATGCTCAAGATCACACTGAATTCACAGGAGAAGCCAGGTTTCAAAGCCAGACAATCTGACTTTGGAGAGTTCATATTCCAAACCACTACACTAAACTGCATCTAGAAAAGAAAACAAGTACAAACTGTGGTTTTCATGTTTTCAACTGCATATCCTCATACTTTATCATGTCAGGCTAAAATTATTGGTAAATACTCCCCATAGTAAATAGACAAGGAACCTAAGGCAATTTCAATATAATGGTACAGAGTAAGAAAAGTCATAAAACTTTTAGAGTATTTCACTGTATAGAATCTGAAATTATTCTGATTTTAAAAAGCTCTTACTTTTATACAATGGAATACTATTCAACTATAAAGAAGGACAAAGTTGAGACTTTTCTTGGTAAATGAATGCAAATTGAATCCATACTCATAAGTGAAATAAATCAGACATGCATGTGTAAACATCGTGCTGTCTCACTAGTGTAAGAAGCTGAAAGAAACAATATATGTATATGTGTATATACAGATGTAAAATATAGTTAAGATAGTTATACTACTGATTTCTCCAAGTTCACTGAAAAGAAAGTCTGCGCAGGTACTGTTCGACAATTGAATGCAGATGTCTTGCACGCTGAGTGACTGACTTGGGGATGGCAATGAGCAATGCAGGCACCACTGTTGTCCTGATTGTTGTGTTTTGAAATTTTGGTTTATTTTTTTCTCTTTGAAATAAAATGGATTTGAAAAACCAAAAGGATTTAAAAAGTGCTCAATGAGAATTTAAAGAAAACATACTTACCTTTCTCTGCAGTTTCTTTTTTTTCATTCTTTTCACCATTGATCTATTTCATAGGGAAAAAAAAGTTTCAACTTTCACAGAAACAAAAGGTTGAACTGTAATACTTCAATGACACAGAACGCCTAAGAAATGAAGTGCACTGAGTAAGGACATTTCATAAACACACAGATGAGTGCCAAAGGCACTGCCAAGCACCTCCAGCATAGACCACAGCTAAAATAACAAGCAGCACATCAGAGTCAGAGGAATTTTTTCAGAATTTTCTTCAATTAAAGGCCAAATATAGTTTAAAAGCACAAACTGCTATAGAAATTTAGTGTTTAATTAGAAAGTATTTCTTACAATGAAACAAATATTCTAACTACCCATTCAGTGTCCTCCACTATGTACTTAATGGAAATATATCCTAAGTGTTATTTGTGTAATTTAGACAACCTGGGATAATCCTGCATTTTACAGGATTATCAAGGAGTCACTTGGCTCTACGGATCAATTTTAGCATCACTAAATATAACAAGATAAAATAAATGTGTATGTACGTGCTTTCACAGAGAACACAACGTGAAGCACACAGTATTATCTGAGCAGCATTCTTGCCATAAAAGAAAACTTGAAACCGACTCTACGTGAAACAAAAATATGAGAAATAGAAAACCAAGTAAAGTGACACAAGGAGGAGGCAACCAGACAGACCAAGAATGTGGCTCATTTTCCTGAATTAGAAAGTGCGGCCGTGGAATGAACCCTGAGAGGAGGGCCTCGTTTCTCTGGGCACCTGCACCCCATTCTTGTGTATGTCCCACAGCCACCTCTGATAAATTCTTCACGTGTCTCTTAAAAAAAAAAAAAGAAAAATGAGAGGAAGGAGCATCTCCACAGGAGAGTATCTGAGAGCAGTGAGGGCGAACCTTTAGCGCTTTCAACGGTAACAACAGCTGGCTGCGGCAAACGCACCACAGGTTCGCCACCACTGCTGTAGAAATGTAAGGGCCATAACAACCAAAGATGGCTCTCCGGTTTGGATCCTAATTCAGACAACTCAATGCGAAAAAAATCATTTTAAAACAAGTATCTAAATCTAAAAACAGGCAGAATATTAGATTAGAGAATTATTATTAATTTGTAGGTGAAAAAATAGGACTGTGCTTAAAATGTTCTTCTGTGAGATGTATTCTGAAATACTTAGGAGTAAAATGGTGCACGAGCTAGAATATGCTGTGAAATACCCTAGCAAGAGAAAAAGCAGGAGACAGATTTAGAAGTACGGCAAAATGTTAGTTGATTAATAAAGTTTGAGTGACAGAGCTTAATTGTATTCTCTTTCCAAAATAAAAAGACAAAAAAGAAAAAAATAACAAAAAGTGACCACTTTTGGAAAGGCAACAAAACAAAGAGCGAAGAAAGCTCCCTGGATGGAAAGCAAGGCCCGTCAGTTTCCAGGACGTGCCCCAGGCTTGGCACCCGGCTGCCCCAGTCACGAGACCCACGAACACCGTTTAACGCAGTGCCACTTATCGCACAGGTCAAGTTCCTGAAGCTCAAAGGGACTCTGTCACTTCTTTCCACGTAGTGCCTAACACAATGTCACTACTTCTTAATGAAACTAATGATCCACAAAAAAAGAAAAAAGAAAAGAAAAGAAAAGAAAAGAAACAAGAAAGATAACTGAAAACCGTAAAATGCCTAAGGGGAAAGCAGAATTTCTAAGGATTTCAGTAAGGTGAAACAAACGATATTTTTTGGAAGAACAGCTTCTGAGGAGCAAAGGAAGGGAGGCACAGTGACCAGTGACAGGCACGAACTGAACCCTGGCAGCTTTGGGGGGAAACGACTTCGCGGAGCGGCTAAACAAAAGGGAAACTTGAGGATGGCGGACAGGCAGAGAAAGAAGGACGAGCACAGGCGGCAGACAAGACCTGGGAAACAGATAAAGCCTGTGACACCGAATAAAGCAGTACAGCCGTTCAACCTCTTAACATCAACTTCATTATTAGAAAAAAGGAAACCCCCCCCCTTTTTTTTTTGGTACGGGAGATTGAATTCATGGCCTGGCGCTTGCGCCGATAAGCTGTACCCCGGCCCCTCAGGAAGGAGAAACCTTAAAGGCCTAGAGTCCACTTCAAGACCTTCGCCCGACAAGGGAGGAAGGAGAGTTCCAGGCCAGTTAGGCAGGACGCGCCTGGGCCAGACCTCGGATGTGCTGCACCCGGGCTCCAATGCCGCTTCCATCACTCAGATCAAGGTGGTGACGGCTGCTGAAAATGTAACAAGTGGACGGAGCACACTGCTGGAGAAGCTTGCGAGAATCCCCGCCACCAACTGAAGCTGGGTATCTCACTCAATTTCTAAGTAAAACACCTTAAATTTGACCCTCGTGGCCGAAAAGAACCGTACAGAGGGCTCTCAACTCCTCATGAGCAAATCGTGGGGCCAACAGAAGCAGACTTCGACTTTACACAAGAAACATGAAATACCCTTTGGGGTTTGCTTTTGGAATCCAATACATTCTCCAAAGGACCTTTAGCCGTGGCGCTACCATCCTCTCTTCCTGCTTCCTGCCGCTTCTGCTGCTGCAGCTGCTCCTCCTGTCGGTCTTTCTCTTCCAGCTTTTTCCGAACTTCGGCTTCTTCGTATCTAGTTGAAAAACAGTCAAGATTGTATCTTGCTGGCAGGACCGCGGAAAGCAAAGGGGTTCCCATTCCAAAGCTACCACTGGCCGCTCCTGCTCCTGCCCCCACTCCCCTCCAGCAGGTTCCAAAATCCCGACTCACGCCTCTGCCTCGCGGGGCATCGCATGTTTACTTCACACCCACCGCGCATCTGGCCAAACACTATGCAGGGCTTCCGAGCTGGAGTTACTTAATGTTCTTGCCTCCCGGTCATTTCAATCTTTATGTAAAGTTTAGTGTTTCTTTTTTTAAGGTGCTGGGGATTGAACCTAGTACCTTTCATGATTTAAAGGAACTGAAGCCTCTGCTTCTCTGGACAAAAGGAACAGTCCAAAAGCCAGGTCTGTGATGTGGAGTAAAAATGCTACAGTGAGCCTTCCAAAGGCACTGGGGCAGACCCAGAGTATCACTAAGGTCAGCAGGTTGTGGGAGTCTCTTTTCTTTTGCAGCACTGGGATTGAACCCAGGGGCTCTACAGAGATACAACACACCCCCCATCCCTTGCCCAGGCTGCACCGCACATGGAAATTTTTTAAAGAATGACTAAATTGAAATTTCTAACTTCTTGGAAGTTAAACAACTATCTTAGTAAATATCCAAATGCCTACAAAATACTCAACACCCATAGTTAAAGAGGGAAAGGTTTATTTCGCTCACAGTGTATGGAGGTTTCAGTCCATAATCAGCTAGCTCCAAGGCAGGGTGGCATGGCACAGGGGCAAGCTTTCAATGTCATGGAAGACAGCAAAGGCAGCAAGGGCAAAAGGGGAGGAGCAAGACTCTTTCCTTCCCTTATATTGGATGCAGGCCACCCACAGGTGCAGCACTCACACCCCCAATCCCAGCACTAGACAATGAACCAATCACAAACTTGAGATTCAGCCACCTCCAGAAAGACCACCTCCATGACCTCCTGAGGCTTTGGGGGACATCCAGACACAAACCATAACATTCCAAGGGATCTGAAATTCTTCCCTACTAATTTATAAGCACATGGCAGGGAATGTATGTTATCAAGCACCTGCTACCTTGTTTGCCCCAAGAACAACCAGCAACACCTGTGAGTTTCAGACTGGGGTGGGGTGGGGTGCAAACAATGTGGACTGAGGAAGAGAACTCAGATGGCGGATTTAGTATACAAAGACTCGAAAGCAGCTATTAAAACTATACTCAAGGATGTAAATGGAAAATTGGTAATAAATCAACAAATAGGAAACCTCTACTGTACAGAAATAGACACTACAAAAAAAAGTATAACCAAACAGAAATTCTAAAAAGTGAATGTTTTTAAAAAACGAAAAAAACCCTCACCTGAAAATTGGAGATGACAGTCAAT
The DNA here is from genome assembly GCA_004363535.1 of Dasyprocta punctata. Classification (NCBI taxonomy): domain Eukaryota; kingdom Metazoa; phylum Chordata; class Mammalia; order Rodentia; family Dasyproctidae; genus Dasyprocta; species Dasyprocta punctata. The sequence continues at coordinate 10,169 of RJWM01019379.1, forward strand.
ATGTATAGAGCAACAGAAATTACCCATCTGAAGAACAGAGAACAAAATAAAAATAATAATAAAAAAAGAACACAGCCTTAGGAATATATTGAGGGAAAAAAATCAATGTATAGCTGAAGTCCCAGCAGAGAATGAAAATGGGGCAGAAAAAAATATTTTAAAAAATAATGGCCAAAACCTTTCCAAATTTTAGGAAAGACATGAATTTACAGATGCAGGGAGCTCAGTGAATTCCAAACAAAAAAAGCACGCAGAAAAGCATCACAAGCCATATTACATCCCAGTCAAACCAAGGGTAAAGGGGAAGGAAATTTTTTCTTTGAGACAGGGTCTTGCGATAAGTAGCCCACGGTCCCCTAATCCAGCCCAGCTCCAGACAAGGCGTGTGCCACCACACCCGCCTGAGAAATCCTGAGTCAGGTGGAAACATCATTGTACACAAGGAGTCAGCAACAGGTGACTGCCAGCCTTTCCACATCAGCAGCAGTGTGGCCCTAAAACACACAGTATCCTCAAGGTGCTGAAATGTGGACGAAACCAGAATCTGGTATATCTCGTGACACACCCACTAAGAATAAAGAAGAGATAAATACAAATATCTTTTATAAATGAAAATCAAGAATTCGGTCCCAAAGAGCTGCAGTATTGGAAATGTTAATGGAACTTCTTCAGGAGAAAGAAAATGATTCTAGATAAAAAAAACTATCTGAAAGGCATGGAGAGACACAGAAATGGCACATACGAGAGTGAACATAAAAGATATGTCTCTAGGGCCGGGGATGTAGCTCAACAGCACAAGCGCCTGCCTGGCAAGTATAAGGTTGTGAGTTCGAATCCCAGTACCAAAAAAAACAAGTTTCTTTTCTCTTCATTTCTTAAATTACACATGCCTACTGTTCTAGTTGTGTGGATTGAATCCAGGGGTGCCCTACTACTAAGCTACATTCCTAGCCAGTTTTATTTTTTACCTTAAGACAAGTTTTCACTAAGTTGCTCAGGCTGGGCTCCAACTTGTGCCCTTCCTACCTTAGCCTCCAACGTAACTGGGAACATAGGCAAATGTTACCACACTCCGCTCATGTGTGCGAAAATTACAACCTTGTTATTAAGAAAAAGTTCCAGTGTATGAGGGCATAATATATGTGACAACTAGATTCCAGGTACCAAAAAGAAAAGTTTATGTGGGAATATATGTGACAACCAATGCATAAAGTATAAAGGGTGGTAAACAAACTTACATGGCTACAAGGCTTTTGTACTTTACACAAAGATAATGTTACTAAGCTTGGATGCATACACCGTAATCCGGAAAGAGAAAGCAGAAGGGAGAAATCCCTTCAGAGCTACTTTTTAAAAATTTAGTATGGTTAGAAGCTAGCAGATAACACGGAATTCTACACAGAATAATTCAAAGAAAGGCAGGAAACTAACAAATGAAAAACAGATGGCAGCTCAAAGGAAGTCAGATAATTAAGAAAAACAGACGACACAGGGAAACAACAGTAAAACAACAGGCCTAAGTCCAACTACAGCAGTTATTCCATTAAATGTGCACACATAAACTGCCGGAATGGGTGACAGAGTAAGATTCAGCACACGATCCCCACAGATGCACAGCCTGCCACAGGCTGCCAGCACTCAGCACACAGACCACTCGGCCCCAGCAGTCTACAGAATATTCACTCCCAAGGTAAAGAGGAACCTAACAACAGACGCCAAGTCACTGGGACTTTGTAACAGACAGAAACGTGTATGTGCCTAAAACCATAATTTCAAAACACACAAGACAAGGCTGAAAGAGTTCAACGCAGAAATAGTCAGAACTTTAACACTCTCTTAGTAATTATTACAACTTTTTATTTATTTAATTGACAGGGTCTCCCTATGTATTTCAGGCTGGCCTTGAACTCACTATGTAACCCAGGATGGCCTCCAACTCGAGGAAATTCTCCTGCCTCAGCCTCCGAAGAGCTAAGACTACAGGTCTGTGCCACCACATCGGGTGAGTAAGAGTTACACCTTGAGCCCTCAAAACCTCAAACAGTAAAGATTCTAACAACGCTCACCACGTGACCTAAATGACACACTGCACTGAATGTGGTTTGTGTCCCTTCCCCGCAACCAAACTCAAGAGATTGAACGTGACCCTGGTGTTCACAGCAGGGCCTCTGGAAGGTGACAGGGTTGGAGAAGGTCATGACGGTACAACTGTCATGCTGAAGGCTGGTGGCTTTACAAGAGGAGACAGAAAAGACTTCTGTAGCAGTGTGTCCCAGGCTCACAGGGTCTTGCCTCTGGCTGCACTGAGCCACTTGGACTTTGAATCTCTAAGACTGCTAATTCAATAAATCCGTTGTCTTTACAAAGTTCGCCTGCCTCGGGTATTCCCTCACAACAACACCAACAGACTACCGACATAGGACACTGCACTCAACCGTGCGTTCTTTACAAACACACACAGTGCCTTCACCGAGACAGACCAAACGGCAAGCCGTGAAACCAGAACACATTTCAAAGCCCTGGATACCTATGACCACAGGGAAATTAAATCAGAAATCAATAATATACCTAGAGAAACTGCAAATATTTGGAAATTAAACAACATACTTCTAAATAATGAATACTTGGGTCCAGGGAGAAAATCCAAGGGAAATCAGAAAATACTTAAAAATACATTATTTTAAAAAATAAATAAAAGTAAATAAATACAAAATAAACTATTAAGCTCTACTGAGAGAATAAAATGCTCTTAGATTTACAAAATACAACACATTACAATAAAATAAATGGAAACCAACGTGAACAACGACCTTTAGGACAGTGATGGTGAACCTTTTAGCGCTTTCAAGGATCAAAAACACCCCGCTACAGCACGTGTGCCACAGGACACTAACACAACAAAGAACACAAAGCCCACAGAGGGAGGGCCCGCAGCACCGCGCCTGTCAGCAGTGCCCATTCGCACCCCATCTCCCCTGCTCCGCTGAGAGCTGCTGGCGTCGCCTGGCCCTGGGTGGAAAGGCCACTCCACTCCTGCCACCTGTCTCCAGCTCACCGCCACCATGCGGGACAGGGGAGCACACAGTCCTTTCGCCTCACCCCTGCAGCAAATCCCGAGAGAACGGGGCTGTGAACAAGTCTGTTTCACAGCCGGTCACCAGCCCGAGTGTGTGCGTGCCTTTAATCTGCTTGGAGAGCGAGGTTTATTTCTCTCCCAGCTCCAGATGAGCGAACGGGTGGAGGGAGACCGCAGAACTTGCTGAGATCACACAATCAGTAACGGGAGAACTGGGATTCAAACTCGGCGAGTCTGGCTCCGCACACTTGGCCTCTGCTCCCCGCGCTCCTGCAGGATCCTCTACGCACCAGCAGGGTGTGAACTGTCTGCCCTGAGCAGCAAACATAGTCAGCCTGACTCTGATCCCAGGACAGAAATGGAGGAACTGTAAGAGTCTCTTTCTCCCGTTTTCTTCCATTACCCCACGTTCCCTCCACCTCTCCATCTGCTCCGCTTGGACGCCAGACTCTGCAAAGCTGCATAGAGTTGCTCTCCTCCTCCCACCCAGAGCTCCGGTGGGGAATCTAAGGCGAGGTCAAGGCTTGCTTGCCGTGACCCTGACTTTCGGTTCTGTTCCTGCCTGCCCAATCCCTTCTACTAGCATCCCGACACCACTCCTAGACACCCCTAACGTGAGAGAGGAGAGGTCTGCGGGGATGGGGGAAGCTGAAATCTGCATTCTAGCCAAGGACGAGGCACTTCTGCAAACGCCTTTCGGGAATGCAGAGCTGTGCCTGCCCTAGGACCGGGGAGACGCACACCACACCACCAGACGACTGGGCAGAGTTCAGCAAAAGATTTACCCGAAGATGATCAGGATTGTCACTGAATTATAAACTATCCTCCAAACTTGTCACCTCACCAATGCCCTTTCTCACACTGCTGGCCTGACGAGAGAGAAATCCTAACCACGCACAAATTTCAGAACTCCAAGGGAGAGAAAAGCTGCGTAGCTGACTTATTAAGGAACTAAGAAGGATGGAGGTGAAAGTATGTTAATACAGAGTTGCTCCAAAAGTCCATAAAAAGAACCAAACACTGGGGGCAGAGGGCAGGGTGAGGACGCACAGCGAAGAAACCAGAGAGGAAAGTGCTCCCTGCGTAATGGCAAAGTAAACTCCATCACAGGCAAAACTCGAGCAGGTTCAACAAGCCTTAAAATTAGGAAGTAGGGGCTGGGGGTTTGGCTCAGCAGCTTAAGCGCCTGCCTGGCAGGCGTGAGGTTGTGAGTTCGATCCCTGGTGCCGCAAAAAAAAAAAAAAAAAATTAGGAAGCACCCAGAGGGAATCAGTAACGGGGCCTCACTACATTGACAGCTTTTTACCACGCAAAAAGGAAATACTGAAATACTCCAGCCTGAACTACATAGTGAAACCTTGTCTCAAAAAGACAAATAAAAAAAGAAAGAAAGAAACACTGAATCATTCTCAGTGACTTCCTTTATAAGCAGAAAGACTGTTTCTTAAAGGCACAAGTGTCAAGGCATTAAAGAAAATTATGCTGGCTTCAAGAAGCACCTGCTTTTGTCACTGTAACCTAAATGAATTTAATACTCTGGTGACACACATTACAAAACAAAATTCTCTTCACATGAACCCTGCACATTTGTTTAAAAGAAAAACCAGAAATACAATCCACTCACAGTCAAGCTCCACTGCACTAGAAGTTTTCAAACATCTTATGATCAAGGTCTCTTTGTCCGGTAACCAGTTCTAAAGAGTTTTATACAAATACTTCTTTCACCCACACAGCTTCTATGTGCAGTCACAGATTAACTGCTTTCTGAAGTATTTGGCAACTGTGAGATTTCCTTTGCCCCTTTATGGCAAAAGCAGTATGGTACCAACAGTAAATAAACATTTGACAACAAAATTATCAACAACTCTACCACCTGACCTCAGCTGTTTAACAGCTGTCTTCGTCTTTTAAAGGGCTAAGGGTGCAATTCAGAGCACTGCCCTTGTCTGGCAGGCATGAGGCCCAGGATTCCAGTCCCAGCACCACAAAATCAATGAATGAGCAACAAGAAATGTTTCAAACTTTACTTTTAAAAGGATAGTTTTAAAAGCAAAGTAATATGATACATTCTTAGTGAATAAAAATTTAAACCAGTACAGAAATATGTCAGTCTGCTTCAATTTTCTGGTCTCCCTCTTATCTATCATTTGCATCATTAATGTCTGCCTGCCCTTTTCCACTACCCAGGCTTTGGCAGCCTGCATCACTTGATAGCTGCTCTCCTGTCCTCCCCTCCTGTATCATGTTTCTGAGAATACTTTTACATGTATCCAGTAACAATTTTTATGCTGTAGATACAGGCAGAAATTTATCTACTAGGACTCCATAAAAACATTATGCTGTTCATAAGGGCAACACTCTAAATTTAAAGAAAAACTAAAAGATGAAACACACTATTTTTAATCTGTAACAATTTTAATCACTTCTCAGCCTTTTGGCTAAGATCAAGTGTAATTCTCAAGAATTTTATAAGCCTGGTAAGCTAGTCATGGCAAATATCAGAATTAAGTTTTTAAAAACACACATATAACTTTTGAAACTATGGGCAAATCAATAATAAGAATACTTCACTCCCCAATTCTAGTATGGAGTAGCACAGTACAACATGGGGTATACAAAGAATTACATTTACAGAGGTTGTAACTTATCAAAAACTAGACTAGGGTTCTAATCTAATAAACCAGCACTTAGCTTAAAAATCTTTCTAAATACTTAAAAACTTCCAATAAAGAATTTTAATACATGAATGTAATATAGGTGATATAGCAAACTTAATTTCTGTGTACCAGTTAACATAAATACTGCTTCTAGGAACTGGGTATTACATACATAGTCGGATATAAATGAACAAAACATAAATATTATTTTTAACTTCTAAATTTACATTCCTTAAAGACTTCATAATAATTGTACCTCAGTTTAAGGCTTTCAGAGAGTCTTTCAGCTTCTTCAATAGCTTTTTTGATGTTTGCAGGTCCAAGCACTGAGTGGAAGTAGTCCTAAAATTGTAGGAAGCCATGTCACACTGTTAGTACTGGCACTGCACACAGCACTGCTGTTAGAAACATGACAAGCATGGTGCTCACATCAAGGAAACTTTACACAAAAACAGTACAATAACTGAAGTTCTGCTTTTTAACTTTTAGTCTACACAGATGAACAATTTAGTCTCAAAAAAAGTCCCAAAAATTTTTCTTCGTATCAACAGTATGCTAACAAAAATCCCACCAGGTGATAAATTTTACTCATTTATAAGCCACCATTAGGAGATATAAACACTATTCTTATTGTTTATGAACAGTACCAAAGAGCAGTTTTTAAAAGCAAAAATGTATTTTCTTACTAGAAATAAGAATTAAGTTTTTTCAAAGGCAATAAAGCAAATTATGTATAGCAATACAGTACAGGGTTTATTTTGTTCACTTTTTTTTTAATTGAGGCATTTTTGGTTCTACTGTACTTTACAATAACTACTCACATCCCAGATGTACTTAAAACATTTCTAACACACACAAGATTTACATTTCAGCAAACATTGAACAACCGAAAACCCAATGATAGGAAATAAATCATCAAGAGCATAACCTATCTTTAAAAAAACAAAAAAGGTTTAACATGATACGTTTGACTATGAAATCTTCAAAAAACTTATTACTTCAAAAGGCCACTCGATCTGATCAGAGGTACTGCAAATCAAGGCTGACTGGCCGTAACAGGACTTAGCAACTGAGATCATCACTGGACCTGGCCTGCTGCAAAGGTAAGTATGACCCTGCAGGTGGAGCCCGCATGCACACAGCACCACCCCTCACAGGCACCAGCGGCACAGACTAAAGGAAAAGGTGGCAGGGCAGCCGGGGAGGCCTTGTGGTCGGCTCTTTGCAAGGCGTCATAGAGAGTGCAGTTGCGGAGCAAATCTGCGTAACAGTTACCACTACCTACTGTGCCGAAACGGAAACCACATCCTAGTTTGCTTATTTCTCTAAAGCCTAAGTATGTCAGAAGGGCCCTTTACATACTAGGTATCGTCGATAAAAGTGTAGTTTGTTCAGTATCATACCCACTGAACACTAGTTACCTCGGTTAATACATAATGTAATATAACATAATTGTCACTATGAATTTCTGATAAAAACAAAGAAAAATGTAAAAACCAAATATGTAAACATGCTATGATCTATTTTTAAAAAATTTTATTTTAAAGAGAATAAGACCAAACAAAATAAAACAGAATAAAGCCTATAATCCCAGCACTCTGGGAAGTTGAGGCAGGAGGCTCTCAAGTTTGAGCCCAGTCTTGGAAACTTAGTGAGACCTTGTATCCAAAAATAAGGAGGGGTGGGGTAGGGATGCAGCTCAGTGCGAACCTGGGTTCAATCCCAGTATCACCCAAAAGAAAAAAAAGAAGATGCTGAGAAAAATGATGTCTGGACCTGCCTGCTACAAAGGACGAGGAGACGCCCCTCGCATTCAGTGAGGCTGCCTGTCAGTGACTATCTCTGCATGCTCTTAAGGGAGCACAGTTAGAGTAAGCAGAAAAACTTTCAAACCTTCAGTATTATAACTGGCAGAACAGGTAACATCCAATTCATATACAACTACACGTGTTGATGCTCAAGTCTGCCAAGTAAATTTTCCTACTCCTGAACACACAAACATAGACACCTCTCATGATTCCTCAGCATTAAGGGTGCTCAAGCCATGAAGACGTGAAGCGTAATTCTAAACATGCGCAGAACTTGCTATGTGCCCTTCTCCCCTTTTCAGGTAACCTTGAAAACACTTTAAAAACTGATTTGCTCAATAAGTAGACAACACATGTACTATGTCCTTCTCTACTAGTAAGAGCTACTAAATTAAGACGTTTTACCTAAATATTGAATATTCTGTAGTACAGAGTGAACGATATGGCCAGTTGTGGTGGCACACATGCAGGAGGCTGAGCTCAGAGGACTTCCGTGCGTTTGAGGCCAGCCTGGGCTACACAAGCAAGTTCAAGGCAAGCATGCACTACATAGTGAAACCCTGCCTCAAAAAAAAAAAAAAAAAAAAAAAGGCAAAAAATACAGGTTTCTGAAGAAATTCAGAATACCTGCTTCAAGGAGTAACAACCAGAAAACATACAGTTAGGAAATCTTTCTTTCTTTCCTTTTCTTGGTTTTTTTGAGACAAGGTCGCACTACGTAGTTTTGAACTATGTAGCCCAGGCTGACATGGAACTGATGAACTCAAAGGCTCTTCCAAGGTCAGCCTCCCGTGCAGCCGCGAGTACAGGCACAGGTCCCAGGCCCAGCTCTTAATTCCGCCTAACACGGGAAGGAACCCAGTCCTTCCGCTGGGCCTGGCAATCGCTTATCACAACAGAAAGCAGATTATGACCCACATGCTGCTATGGATGTGTACTGCCCCACACGGCACAGGAAGAGCGCACGTGGGCACACACAAACACATCTGGAAGCCGTGACACTGTCTTCAGCTTGCCCTTCCCCGGGGCTGGACTTGATCTTACACAGTGGGGCCTGAACAGCACTGTCGGCTGGACACGCAGCTCAGGAGCACGGCATCTGCTCGGCACGGGAGAACTCTCGGTTCTGTCCCCACGACCCCCACCCCACACGCTCCAAGGAAAGCCAGCACACTGTTAGTCCAAACTCTCGAGGAAACCAGTAGTTGTGTTGTGCAAAAACAACAAGGAAAATGCAAAAAACAGAAGGTACCTGCTGTTGCTTGAAATCGGGTCTTTTCTTGATAAGGTTATAAACAGTCACATATTTCATATATAGTACATAGGCCCTTTCCTCGTCACGATCTAATCTACATTCTTCTGCCGTCTTGAAGATCTTCAGTGCACTGTGCACATAACTTAAAGGGAGAGAACAAATAATTAAAATGCTTGACATCCAGTGGGAAAGCAGAGGTCACATATGTAGCCTACAGATGATCTCTGTTTGTGTGTGGTATCAGGGATTGGACTCATGAAACTGACCTACATCCCCAGACCCTTCCCCCTTGTTATCTTTAATTTTGAGACAGGGTCTTTCTCAGCCAATAAGCCACTAAGTTGGCCAGGCTGGACTCGGACTTGTGATCTTCCAGCCTCAGCCTCCGAGGGTGCTGGATCACAGGTGCAGGCCAGCACGCCCCCCCCACAATAATCTCCGCAGGGTAAGTTTAACAACTCACCCTGGTACACAGATGTAAGTTTGGAGAGAACCAGCTCCTCCTTTCTCTGAGACGTGTGTAGTTGTGGAAAAACTATCAGAAAGCAATGCCCTGTCTCGGGCCTGACTTTAAAGACTCTCCTCCTCCTCTCCAGTCCTGAGACAGTGTAAAGGTGGCTTTATGGCTCCAGCTGCCCCGTCTGAAGAGCACGTAAGCATGCGTGGAACAGAACTGCTGCCCATCACCTCAGCACCATCGCCAACTGTGCTTATTCTTCCCACAAAAGGTCTCTTTATACTATTCAGAAATATCAGCCCATTCTGGGGTCTTCCTTCCCGATGTTTTTTAGTTTTTACTAGTCTCTTGTTATCCTTGGTATCTGTTTACTTCCTGTCTTGTTTGTTTCTTTAGAAAATAACTCCCTGTGCACATGTGGGTTTCTTTAGAAACCTCTGTGTCGGCTCTTCTGGGCTCACCAAGAACACCTTTTGGAGTCGTCTATTTATTTCTAGCCATGGAACACTTATTCCCCTTTAATTTCTAAAATCTACTTTCCCTATATCTGGGGACTATGGCTGGTTAGGTGAGTCTTCTTTTTAAAACCTCATTTCTGACTCCATAATAATGTAGTTACCTATTTATCTCAAAATCTTCTCCTGTTTGGGGCAAAATAAATTCTGAGGAAAATTTCTTACTATCTTCTGATCCTTAACAGAGATATAACTAACGACAGATTAATAATTTTAGTGATTCCCTGCTTCAAGTAAAACCATATTCCAGTAAGTAATCAAAGTAACTAATGTGATCCTTAAGTTATTTTTACCTTGCTTTATGAGAAGACAATGATTTTTACAGACCCCACCTACTGTTTAAACTTATCACCTCTTTTATCTTCCCTGGACAGCAACCATGGGGTCAGACAGCACACAACGCACCTGTGAGAAGAACACACTTGCACTCCATTAAGACAAAGAACTTCTCTAGGACGGTCTTTATTCATGCGACTCTATCTTCCAATAAACTTTAAACTGACTATTCTCCTAACCTGAACAGGAAATGAACTAAAATTGTATGATTCATACAAAGTAGCAAAGGACACAGACCTCTTAGTGCTTATTTTCTCCGGCTTAACTTCTGTCTTCTTATTGAGGTCTTTCAGGGAAGAGCTGAGGTAGAGTTCTTTAGGAACTGAAGCCACGGCAGGCATGACGAGCAATCTTCACTGTTCCACTTTCAGCATGGACGAAAAGTAGCTCTTTCCTGGAAGAAAACGAACAATTTCACTAATGCCCTTTCCTCGTGAACAAGGAGAGAGCAGTTTAAAATGCTACCTCAGGGCTGGGCTGGGGCAGAGCACCTGCCTGGCACGCACAGGCCCTGGGCTCAATCCCAGCCCGGCACACAGAAAAACAAAACGGTACTTCTGAACTGCATCCTGTGCTAACAGGGTTAATATTAAACTATCTAGTATTTTATTTGCTTTTTTTAATTCAGTTTTTATTTTTATTAGTACATATTGTAGTGCATAATGATTACAGTCACTGTGGGAATTTTAAATCCTTTTGAGGATTTCTTTTGGGAATTCAGGTTACACTGTACAGGGTGTAAACAAACAGTAATCATTTTTCAAATTTCCATTAACTAAAGTTACTGTAGTATTTCTCTTAACTCGTTGGTATGTTTGTAAAAGAAAACCCGTTGTACGCAGAACCGTGCAGAATCACATGGAACTGGGCACAAAAGATCTCCTCCCTTTCTGCCCCCAGGGCTTCCAAGTCCAACCAGAAGGTCAGCGGGCAGCAGGCGGGGAGCCGTCAAGGGGAAGGTGGCTGGGCGGCCGCGAGCTGCGGGGCGTGGGGGTGAGGCCGGGGGGCCGGGCAGGGACACCCACTGGAGGCAGCTCTCCGACCGAAAACCTTGAGGCCGTGAGCTTACCAGGTCTTCCACTGTGAAATACCAATTACAACTTGGACAAAAAGATACATTTGCGCATTTAATAGACGATAACTTTTTCTACCGCTTTCCCTTCTCCTAAAGATTTTTATCCTATTATGAGTTCTGTACTACTAGACGAGCAGACATCTAATCCTAAAGAGTTGAGTAAGGTACAACTTTCAGTGAAAGGCCTCTGGTGACTTACACGAAACTCTAAAAGCATCTCCACTTTACTTCTAGACACATTTTATATTAAATACTAATTATGTTACGATTTCTTAGTACTCTTAGTGATATGAGTATTCACGTGACTTTATCTTAGTGATAAACTATTGTCACTATTAAGCTATCACTTCTCACCCTGTGCCATTAACCCACTGTGTTAGCCACTCAAACATTCTCTACAAATCACAGTTCTTACATTTTCACGGTTCTCCAGCTGTACTTGCTCAAAAATTAAAAAGGGTGGGAGATGTGGCTCAGCAGTGGGGTGCCTGCCTAGCACGCCTGTTCCACAACTGGTAACACACACACACACACAACCAGTGAAAACAGCGGCCAGGGAAGCATAAAAGTTCACAAGTTACAGGTTAAACAAACAAACAAGAACAATAAGCATGTATATTTATACTGGGTTTTTAAAAGCCAGACTGGAACAGTGGAAGAGACGACTGACGCAGTCCGAAGGACGCCAGCTTCCACGCGGCAGGCCGAGCGCCACGCAGACCTCTCAATGGCAGGCGGCCGGCGGGCTGCGATGGCACAGGACCGGGACTGTGAGCATGGGCTGGACGGCAGCCAAAGAACAGGGACCAGAGTCCCTCTCTTCTCTGGCCCCAGCTACCTCAGCGGGTGCTGCGCCCACTCAACTGCAAAGTCACCAAGAGGTCCCCACGCAGGCCAGCTTTGCAACACAAGTCCCCAGGGCCCATGCATGCTGGAGTGGCAACACTACCAGCAAAGTACACGAAGATAAGGACTCAGGCCCAGGACGGGCAGAACATGTGCCGGGCCAGAAGCATCCGTTTTTCCAACCCCACCGTCTATCTAGGCATCCGCGCCAGAGGTCTAATGACGGAAGAATGTTCCCAAAGTCAGCTCAAGTCACTCTGATGACTCATCGCAATTAGGTTTCTTGGCTGGGAAAAGAAAGTATTGATTTGAACTTCCTAAAGCAAAGTTGTTGAATATATAGTCAGTTGAAGCTGTTTCTCATTATTAATTTTAAAAATTGGATCTTTAAAAGACAAAGAATATGTAAACTACGCACATTACCCAGGCAAACTGAAAATAATAAATCATTATTTTAAAGTTAAATTCAATTCAAACCTTCATAGGTATTTGCTGTAATGCACTTCTGGAGTTTAGATATGGTCTGTTTCCTCACAAAATTTATAAAACTAACGGGAAAGAGAAAGTTGCAAGCAGTGATAATATAACACAGTAAGATAAACTACTAAGTTATAGATAAAGTACTAAGAAAAAATAAGACCATATATGACTAGAGAGATCCTGGAAGGCATCATGGAATACATGGCCTCTGACCAGATGTGACTGCACATGCCTGTAATTCTAGCACTTTGGAAGGCTGAGGCAGGAGGATGGCAGGTTCAAGCCTGGGCAACTTAGCAATATCCTGTCTCAAAATAACAAAAAAGCACTGGCAATGTAGCTTAGTGCAAAGGCCTTGGGTTCATTCCTCAGCACCACAAAAAAACAAAATAAAACAACAAAAATAAAACCAAAATAAACATTCGATGTGAGTACTGGTGGTAGAAGGCTTCCAGTAGAGATAAGGAACGGCATGAAGAAAACATTGAGAAAGTTAAAGGATCTTTAGGAACCAGACACTGTAGAGAATGCACAAGGATCTGCTGAGCAGGGAAGCCTGAAAACCAGTCCTGGGTCAGATACAAAAGGCATTCAAAGTCACGCAAATGCGCTGCCTCAGTTTCCTGGAGGCAGTGAGGAGCCAGCGGGCTCCGAAGCAGGCAGCACCACGACCCACATGCACAGGGACTGGAGACAGGGGAACACCAGTGAGCCACTGTCACGATCCCAGGGAAAGATGACGAAGGCCAGGGCTAGGGTGGTAGAGACGGAGCGGAGGCGGCAGATACCATAAACACGGCAGTGGTACAAGGACAGGACTTGGCAAGTGATTACAGACAGGGAGGAAAAGTACAGGGACAACGTTATGCACTATGATGTCACCAAAGTTGTTAGCAAGGGCTTCGGGGAGACAGATCAGACTTTTTTGAAACTACCTGCTCTGTCCTTAT
>RJWM01019379.1:23723-39292 GCA_004363535.1 Dasyprocta punctata
AAGCAGCAAAAACAAACCTAGTAATACATACTCAAGAATATTTAGTATCTACAGAAATCAGTTTATTCAATCTGTTTAATCTGGAGCAAACTGAATATAACACATAAAGCTAAAACCTAAGCACACGTAAGAATCTGAAGTGTTCTAAAAACAAAAAATAAAATTTAAGATGCATAAACCAGACAAAGATGAAATCCAGCATTGACAAACAGCAAAGATCCAAGCAACGCTAAACCTGTGCTAACACAGGGAGAAAATGGAAGGCGATATATATCCTTTGACTTCTCAGCTTTCCAGAGACAGAGTAGAGAGCAGACGAACTAGAGTGATGATTAGAAAATCCTGACTGAAAAAAAGTAAGCTGGGTTTTGTAGCACATGCCTGGTAATCTCAGTACTCAGGAGGCTGAGGCAGGATGGTCGGTGTGAATTCCAGGCCAGTCTGAACTTTGGAGAAATACCCTGCCTCAAAAACAAAGTTGGTCCTACTGTCTTCCCCTGGGCTTCTCCCTAGCCCCTGCCGAGGTCTGTGGCAGCCAGGGCAGGAGGCAGAGTCTGCCCTTAGCCATTGCCCTCCACGCCCTCCAGGGCTGCCCTTCAGGCAGCGGCAGAGTGCACAGCTGGCCGCCCCTACCTCTCACGCCCTCCAGCCCACGTAAAACGCCACAGATGACTAAGTATCGATGGAATCACGTCTCCAAACAACCCTACCCGATTCGGGAGCTCGACCCTCTCAAGACTTTATCACCACTAAAACTTCTGATATTTTCTGAGCATCTACTGTGAATCTAAAAACGTAATCAATGCTTGAAGGCCATGTTTTTAAAAGCTGAGGTCACCATTAGAATTTTTAAAAAATATGTAACGTAGAGGAAAAAACACCAGAGTATGTCACACCTAGTGAGAGGTAGTGGGACGTTTAGAAGCAGGGCAGAAAGCACCAGGCAGCTGCGGGGGCTGGTCACTGCCAGGTACTCTCTGGCCTCCTGTACCCTAACCTGACCCGTCCCTCTCCGCAGGCTTCCTCAGTGTCACCACGTCTGGATGCTGCCTTCCAAACGGTGAGCGAAGTAAACCACTTTTTTTTGTTTTGTTTTTTTGGTACTGGGGATCAAACTCACGACCTTGCCAGGCAGGTGCTTATGCTGCTGAACCAAATCCCCTGCCCCAGTAAACCACTGTATAAAACACAGAGACTCAGCTATCTTGGTACAGTACTGGAAGGTGAACTGACACAGTGTGCATTAGTGTACACAGGCTTCCAATGTAAAACGCGTTTCTTACTCTAGGCTACCGTTGTTTAAGAGTGAACTGTCTCCCCTCTCAGCGAGGCTCCTGCAAGTGTGGTCCAACGATCAGTACAGCTGGGGAACTATTTGCTAGTAGTCTGTGATAAAATAAGACCCCTTTACAGGAAAGCAGGTAACTCAATCCTGAGAGCACAGCATCCAAAGAAAGATAGAAACATGTATTCAAAAGTGGTGGAGAGACCAGATGCTAGGCACACAGTACCTGTGTGTCAACTACTAAGGAATGACTATTAATCTTCATTAATGTTAATATTTATAATCCTTATCGTTTGAGAAACGATAACTTTGACACTCAAATATTATTTAAGATTTGATTCAGAATAATTCTTTTTAAATTGTATGTCATATATTTAAAAACTTCCTCAATACTTTCTAAACACAGATATCAGCCAGACAGCCAGCCATAGTGTTACACACCTGTAGTACTAGTTACTTGAGAGGCTGAGGCAGGAGGACCACGTGAGCCTACGAATTTCAGGCCAGCTTGGCAGAGACCTGTGCCTCAAAAAATATAAATAATAAAATCAATAAATACATTTTAAAAATCAATAGAACTTAAGATATATATACTAGTAACTAAGAATAGATCACCAAGGAAATGAGCTCGATTCTCCACAGCTGACAATTTACTGGAAGGGTCCAGAATGTGAGCATGGGTGGGGGGGGGTCCGGGGGTTAAGGAATAAAGACTTAGAAAAGGAAAATCATAAAAATGTAATATCATGGAAACCAAGAAAAAGAACTCCAAGGAACTTTCACATAGTTCTCTGAATGCTAAGAGGAAAAAAAATCACAGTCAAATAGCTAGGCCTAGTTCAGAAAAGCAACTATATAAACTGGCTTAAATTTGGTAAACACTTAGAAAATAGGTACAAGGTGCCGTGTTGAGAGCTTTAAGGGATACAAGAAAAAAAAATGTAGCACCACCTGAATTCCCTCAGTGGGACTCCATGAAAGACAAGCACACAATGTTAATACGAAGTACACTAGGTACCATAACCCACGAACCAGCAAAGCATGCCAAAATCTGTTCATTTGATTAAGGAGGTCCATTCCTAAAAAACAGAAGGAAACTGATTTCTAGACATTTACCCACACTTAAAATTTAATCCATTTATTTTATCTGTACATCATTATTTTTTAATAGTTGTAAAACAGACAAGCAGAGAACCAGACCATACTTACTATGATACTATGGAGCAAAAGACATGGCTTTCAACTGGACGTGGTGGTAGACACCTACAACCCTAGCACACTAGGAGGCTGAGGCAGGAGGATCACAAGTTTGAGCTCAGCCTGGTCAACTGAGCAACTTAGCAAGACCTGTCTTCAAAAAACACGACATAGTTCTCAATCCTACCTATAAATTAGAATCATCTAGAGATCATTTTAAAATACTGATACCCAAACCCCACTCTTCAACAGTTAAATCAGAATCTCTGATTTTTTTGTAATACTAGGGACTGAATACTTCATACTGACCTACATTCCTAGTCCTTTTTTGTAAAAATTTTCAAATAAGGTCTTGCTAAGTCACTAAATTGCCTAGGTGGGTTCAAACTTTGATCCTTCTGCCTCAGCCTCCCAGAGTGCTGGGACTACAAGTGTGCACCACCACCCTGGCTCACACAGGCAATTTTAAAAGTTCCTCAGGTGAATTCTAACACACAAGCAAGACAGAACCATAAACGTGGAGAATGTATGTTGCTAGAAGCAATAAAACATGCATATGACAATTGTTTCTAGCTGAAATCAGCATTGTAAACCATATAGCCCACAACCTACCAAAATTATGAGAAACCATTTTTGTTTCTAAAATGGCATAATTGAGAAATTAAAATAAGACCGCCAAGATTTCTATGCCTGTAACTTTTTGCCAGGACTATTTTGAAATTGGCATTATACTGCGTAATAATTTCATCTCAACCTAAACATGGATTTACATTACTATTGTTATCCTTCAGAGAGTTTAGTGTTATGAAAAACTAACATGTAATGTGCTAGTCAAGAGACAGGCTTAGTTATCTCTGACTTATTTACTACACATAAGTACTGTTTTACTTGAATTAGTATAGTCTTAACTGTGGAATTCCAAACAAGCTGTATTTACTACTAAAAATTTAATATCACAGAAATGTAGCTCTTAGTCTCATTTTCTCTTTATTAATCATGATGTTGAGCAAATTCTTTAAAGTCTCCCAAAGACCACACACACCACTGCTATTTCTCAGTTTACCTACATCTTCAAAATGAACAAAAATGATTCCTCTGTTTCTATAGCTACCATATACATCAAGTGAAAAAAAAATACAAACAGGTGCTCTGAAAATTGTAATTGTCACAAACATATAAAGGTATAAAGACACTGAAAGTGTACCTTATTCTGTCTCCACATAAACCCAAACACAAGTCCAATACTACTTTGTCATCAAAATTACAGTAAGATGGCCACAATTCTTTGATATTTTTTGCTTTAAGAGGTAGGTAGGAGTTAGGCTGGGGTACAGCTCAAAGTCCTGGGTTCCTAGCACAGAATAAAAAAAAAAAATAGGGGTTTATCATCTGGAGGGAGGGCTTTCCAACTGCTTTAAGTAATAAAGTATGTTGGAAACAATGTGGAAATTTCTAGGTCCAACCGTTTAAGAGGCTGGGAGCTTCCGCTTTCTGTCCCTTCACACATGTATGACCGAACCCCAGCAGCCAGGCCATGATGCGCCCAACCCGCACACAGAGGTTACGTGCCACATGCCGGAGTCGTCCCCAGCTGAACTCCCAGCCAAGTCAACTGCCATCCACAAGCCTTCCCAGGGTCCAGCCCGGCTGAGCCTTCAGATAACTCCCACCTCAGCTGCTTATCTGAACACAAATGTGTGAAACCCTAACAGAACCACCTAGTTAAGCCAGCCTGGATACTAAATTGTCTTTTTGTTTTGTTTTGTTTTGTTTTTGGTACTGGGAATCAAACTCACAACCTTGCACCTGCCCAGAAGTGCTGTGCCATGGAGCTGTATCCCAGGCCCTAAATTGTCATTTTAAGCCACTGTTTTTCCAGAGTGATCTGTCACACAACAATAAGTAACTAAGATAACAGTAACATTTCTTTTCTTCTCTCTTTTTTTGGTTTTTGTTTGGTTTGGTTTGGTTTGGTTTTTGTTTTGTCACAGGGCTTCACCATGTTGCCCAGGCTGATCTCGAATTTCTGGGTTCCAGTGATCCTCCTGCTTTGGCCTCCTGAATAGTTGAGACATAAAATATTTTTTAAATGTTTTCTTAAAACTAGGCATGGTTGCACACTCCCATTATCCCAGCACTCAGGAAGCTTAGACAGTTGGACTGCCGTGACTTTGAAGCCAGCCCGGGTACACTAGGAGTTCACCAACTTGAACTACACAACCAGACCATGTCTCAAAAAAACAAAACGAAATTTTAAAAAAGCTTCCATAGTTATATCTAACTTAATCAGCAACATATTTAAATAATCTTCTTTTGTTGATGTCTACAAAAAAGGGTGTACTTCCATGTAGAAAACTTCCTAATAGGCTACATTTTATTTTTAAAAAGTTTGATACACTGATTTATTTTCCCTAAATGTCTTACTTTACCAGGTCACATATTTTGTGGTTCCTTTCCATCATGTTCACATCAATAAACAAATGCCCGTAAGAATTAGAAAAATTCAAGTAAATGTATTTTTAAATGAAATGCTAGAGACATCTTAAAAATATTTTTGTTTATCTTATGCACTGTTTTCTCAAAGAATACACATCTGTGCAAAATTTCACCCACAAGATGTGTATTTTTCCTATCACTACCTAATTTTGCATCTTGTCACTATAGGAATACGTATTTCTAACACCATACCAACATGATAAAGGCGTACTAGGGTCCAAAACCACTTTCCTGGCACTCTACTGTAATGATGAGAAACTACGTAAATGTATCATGAATGACATTCTACAAAGAACCCTAAAGAGATCGGCACAAGGCAAAATCTGCTGATGTAGCAAAGCCACACAGCAAGCATACAAAAGGTACACTTCTTTAACAAATATCATTTGGCATTTTTAATGCAGCAGGATAAACACAAAACTAAGGATACTCTGGAGGCTCAAAAATGTTTTACATCCTTAAGGAAGCCATTCCTTTCATCTGAAACTTACAGCTCTTAACAAATACTAAATTCCCTAGGCGCCGCGACACCTCTGAGTCAGGTAAATATCCCGATTAAGTGATTTGTTCAAGGTCACAGCATCAACTAGAGGCAAGAAATAAACCCAGGAGCGTGGTCTTCAGCTTTAGGTGCAAATGCTCATCACTGCAATTTCGGGGTTCTGATAATTTCCTCGGTACAGTGGGGGTGAGATTAAGTTGTCCGCGCACAACTCTAGGGCAGAAGACACATTTCAGAAGCGAAAAGCTGCTCTCTGAGGCACAGGATGAATTGGGAAATACTGGGAAGAGTTTCAACAAGGCCTGGGATTATAAACAAGACACCAGAAAATCAGAAAACGGAAGTACGAGGAAGGAGGTCAAAGTCGGGTCCGAGCGTCCAAGAGAAAGGAGGGGCGGTCAGGGCCCCCTTCTAAGTGGAGAAAACCACCCGAAATTCTCCGGGCAACCCTGAGTGGGCAGCGGGGGAGCCTGGAGGCCGGGCCGGTCCTCCCCAAGCAGCCCGTCTCGGGTGGTCCCACCCCTGTCCGCAGACGGGGTTGGGCTCCGGTGACCAGCAGCCGGCGAAAGGACAGCGGGTCCACTGCGGACGACTTCCCTGGGAAGAGGGGCCAGAGGCCAGGCCTGCACTCACCATGCCCCGGCCGCCTCGCTAGCGCCGGCCTGCGCGCCCGAGGCCCATCGCCCACCGCCCGAGGGAGCCGCCGCAGTCGTTATCCAGACGGAAGTCAGCCGGCTCGGCCTCTTTTCCCGGTTTGCATTGCGTGGCGACGCGTCGCGTCTCTAGACGTCACGGGGGCGGGGCTTTGTGTGCGTGCCCTAGCCCCGCCCCCTCCGTTGAGGGTGCAAGGCTGGACTAAACACTTCCGGGATGGGCTGGGACCCTGGGCCTTAGGGACCTCAGTGGGTGCCTGCGACCGGCACCTCACCACACACCTTCCGGGCTCAGCTGGTTCTCCCTGGCCTCGCGTCGCAACTGGGGCCTTGCAGATACAGCATTTGTGGATTCAGAGCTCCTGAGGGGCTGGGTTACCTCGAATTGTGGTCCCCTGCACTTTTTCAAATGTGTATTTTTCTCTTAAGTTCGGAAATGAGAAAAAACTAGAAAAAGAATTCGAATCCCCTCGTGTTTTGGTTGAACCGCTTCCGGACCCGAGCCTTTAGCCAAAGATCAGACATGATCGTAAAACACTTCATCCCACACACGCGGTCACGTTAAAGCCCCGTCTTGCTAAAGCAAAGCAGGCGGCGCGAGCCGCGTCCTCGGGGCACAGTGATCGGACGATCGGACGCTCAGGGTTTGTGTAAAGGCAGAGTCCTCCGCAGCCCAGGCGTCTCCCGGTGGGACTCGCAAGGGAAGTGCGTGCTGGGTGGGTGCTCTAACTCTGTGAGGAATAAAGAGGAGCTCAGGCCCTGCAGTGCTCCACGCACAGTACTCTTCCAATCAGGGTTCCTTTCCTTTGCATTGCAGTGAAACGCGTGCGAAAGATGATTGTATCTTTTCTGTCTAAGCTGTACACTGTTTCCTCCCAAACAGGTAAGAGGGATAAAATGAATACATTGTAATCCCCGGAATTACTGAATAAACAAAACCTCGGTAATTTTTTGTAACTAAGGAAAAAATTATCTGTTGAGGGGGGACCTTAAGGAACTCACCACCACCACCACCTATGTTGAGCACCCTTACAGATTTGGGTAAGCAATGGGGCCAGGGATGTAGCTCAGCGGCGTAAGCACTGGCCTAACAAGTGCAAGATCCTGAGTTCGATGCCCGGTACCAAAAATTAAATAACTAGTACATCAAATAGATGTGGGAAAGCAAAGAAAAAAAAAAAAGACAACATCTAGTACTGAGTTTAAGACAGATACCAAAGGACAAGAATTTGGAGCGCTCTAACAATAACAGAAGAGGGCAGGAATGTGAAGTGAAGGAGAAAGAAGACATCGGGCTGAACTAATCAATGAAAAAGTCTCTGATGATGCGGTCTCCGATTTTAATAAATAGGACCCCTTTATAATCACCTACAGTTTATTTTTGTTTGTTTTCTCAGTACAGGGACTGAAGCAGGGTCATTGCATTGAGCTACATCCCCAGCTCTTCTTATTTCTTGAAACAAGATCTTGCTAAGTCCATAAGTTACTCAGACTGTGCTCAAACTTGTAATTCCTCTGTCTCAGCATCCCAGGGGGTGAGATTACAGGATTGTACCTGGACACCTGGCCCTCTGCAGTTATTTTTCCTCCATTGATATAACTGTGCTGCAGTTCTTCCTGGTGAGTGGAATTTCTCCACTTCCCTAAAACTTAGGTCAAGTTTGCTAAAACACTGTCATTTCCCTGAATTTTTGTGAACACTGAGGAAAGTTCTCCAGGTGAGTCAACATGTGCAGAAGAGAAACCGGGCCCAGGAATGATAAGATGATGCCTAGACTGGGCTAAATTGGTGAAAGAAGAACAAACAGTGTTCCTAGGTAACTGACAGAAGTCGCTGACTGCGCTTTGGACTTTGAATACTTGTGGAGTGAGAGAGGTTTTGTTCAGTAGTTCCAGTGACTGAGTCAAGGACCTTCACACTGAGATGCAACCACAGCCCTTTTTGAATTATTGTTAATATACTTTGAGACAAGATCTTGCTAAGTTGCCCAGGCTTTTCTCTGCTTGTGATCCTTCTGCTTCAGCCTCCCGAGTAGCTGCGATTACAGGTGTGTGCCACCTCGTGTGGCTCCCAAGCTATTTATAATGGTCCTTTTTGTGGTAGAAATATATGAAAATAGGGTCCCTTTCTGATTGATCTTTTTTCCTACACCAGCTATTGTTATGGTTTTGTTATCAAAGTTTGTGTTTATAAAGTACACAGATAGAAAGAACATGAATGTATATCCTTTTAGTGGGTCATACCAGGAGGTGCACTGTGTGTTTCTGTGATTACACAGCCCCTGTACATAGGTGACTATATTTCAGTGTGTAATAAAGGTTTCTGAGTGTATACAGAGTACATGAGTGGCTATAAATGAAATGATTGGATGAATCTGTTTACAAGCCTGTGTGAGAGAAATGTGATGATTTTGGATCTGAGAAAAATTCCTAAGATTTTTTTTTCAATGCTTGACGATCAGACTATATGGAAAGATCAAGTGACTTAGATTGTCTCCTTACCGTGGCTTGGATATGGTTTTGAGTATGTCCCCAAGGGCCCCTGTGTCAAGAGCTTGGTTCTTTGTGGCTGTGTTGAGAGGTGGCATAGAGTATTTGAAGTGGAGCTGACTGGGAAGTAGTTAGATCATGGGGCACAGTGCTCACAGCAGGAATTGATGTCGTTCTTGTGGGACTCTGTTAGTTCTTTTGTTTGTTTGGTTGGTTGGTTTTGGGTTTTTTGTTGTTGTTTTGTTTTGTTTTGTTTTTGGGGTTTTTTTGTTTTGTTTTGTTTTGTTTTTTGAGACAGGGTCTCACTTTGTAGTGCAGGCTTGGCCTTGAGCTCACAATGTACCCAAGGCTGGCTCCTCATAAATTCCTGAGAGACAGTTGTTTTAAAAGAGTGAGCCTGACCCTGAATCTCTTGGGCTTCCTGTCTTACCTTGTGACCTCCCCTCTCCACCGTGCCCCAATGTGGTAATGGCAGCCACCATGATGAGATGCACCCAGGGGCCTCACCAGAGCCTGAGTTGATAGGGATGTCTGATCTTGGATTTGTAGCACCCAAAAGTATGTGCTAAGTAAACCTCTTCTTTATAAAATACCCAGGTTCAGGAATTTTGTTATAGTAATGAAAAATGGCCTAATACACTCCTACTTAGGAGTAATGTGTTAATGTCATTAAACAAATGTTATAGATGATTTCCACCATTCCACCTTACGTTTCCAAATGAACAAAGGTGTTCATACAATATTGCATATTTATGTTGCAAAAAAGATTTAATGAATGCTGCGAAATTAGACATTCAGTGATATGTTACCTGCCTGCAAATGTGGTTGACACCAAGTCAGGAAAGTCGGGGAATGGTTTAGCATCCTTCAGTGATAGTTAACATTTTAGTCAAATTTTTCAACAAGAAGTCATTTGAAAGTACCTTTAAGCCAGACTTTCAACCCAGCTCGGCTCGTATTCTCCTCAACTACGCAAATTCTAGAACTGCCAATGACTCTGACTCACTAATGTGTATTGTCTTTGATATAATCTTGCTTTCTTTCCATTATTAATTTGTTTTCCACAATTAATTTCTTCCATTTAGGAGCAAGACCAGGTAGTCAGTGAAGACAAGGTCGTTTTTAATCTCCATGCCATCACATCTCCTCTTCCGACTTACGTCTGAAATGCCACCATTAAAGATTCATTCCTTCATGTCAAAATGTAGCACCTCTGGGCTGGCCTTCGATCCTGGCATTAAACTACTGAAGAGAGGAGATCAACACATGGCAGGTAAATTTGCACAGGATTTGGGAGTGATGCTGAGGGTGTGGGAGCCGGGGTCTCACAGGAAGACGGTGTGGTTTGAAGGTGTTGCCCAGAGGTTCCCGAGCTGTAACTTCAATTCTCCGGTGCAGCAGGGTTGGGAGGCAAAGCCTAGTGGGCGGAGCCTGGGTCACTGCGGTGGAGCCCTGGTGGACCGACTAGCGCTCTTCTCAAGGGAGTGCGTTCTTGCTCGCTCGGGGTTGGGTTACCGAGAGAGTGGGTGTTCAGAAAGCAAGGCTGCCCCGCCGCGTGGTCCCTGCTGCACGCAGGCACTCACTCGCCAACGTGCTTTCTGCCCTGAGCTGAGCAGCATGGAGCCCTCGCCAGAAGCAGAGCAGATTCTGGCACCGTGCCTTCAGCGTCCAGAACTGCGAGTCAAAATAAACCTCACTTCTTCATCAACCATTCAGTCTCAGGTATTCTATTATAGGAACTAAGAAAGAGACTAAGACAGGAGGCGGAGACAGGAGGCAGCACCCAAGGGTGGGAATGTACGAAATTCTCCCCACCGGGAGAGAAGCGACCTGTGTCTCCTCACTGTGACGAGGGTCCAGCTCCACAAGGACTTTGTAGACGCTTAAATGTGACTCAGAGTCTCACCTTTTCATCCTCTGATGTGGAAAAATCGTGCTTTCAGACAGGAGACACAGGCCCAGTGCTCTCCAAGAGGAAGTTCTATGTATTTTTCTTTTTTCTTCCATGGCTGCCCCCAACCTTGCAGTTGGTCACAACTATGTCAAGCACCTCACGGCAGCTCCAGGAGATGTTTGCTTTGACTGCACCAGGTGACTCTGACCCCTTCAGCTGTCCTCAACCAGATCTGCAGGGAATCCCTCCCCTAAGGAGAGGCCGACACGGTGCATGTGCTGGGCCCCATTTTATTCCGTATAAACAGCTTCCCCCACGCCTTCCAGGTCAGTCTGTGCCCTCCTCTCTCATACACTACTCCATGAGTCTTAATAAAGCTTCTTTCAGGCGGCAGTTTCTGTCTCTGCGATTTCTATCCTGAGTAGTGCAGCATGAACATGTGCACTGAGCGTGAGCAACACCAAAGGCCGCTGGCACTGAAAATGATAGCAGCTGGGGCGGCGACCCTGAGGGCAGCTAAAGCCAGAGAACATGGGCAGCAGTGGAGAGCAGCTGGGAGCCACCCACGCTGGTCTTGGGAAGAGTTGCTATGGGCTGCCAGTAGCTGCTGGTTCCAGCTGCCCAGAGAGTGATGAGGCCCGCGACACTAAGAGCTCATAGCCACGGGCACCAAAGCTCAAGGCTGTTAGCGCTAAAAGGGCTACACTCTGCCTAATCATGATTTCTATCTGAATAAAACCCAAGAACCCTCAGCTGACTGATGATACTGAAACTTGACTCATAATGATATGTTTGTACACAATTATTTTGGGTACATTTTCTCTGCCATGGATAGACTATTTTCCCTCAAAATATAATACATTAATTTTATTTTATTTTAAAATAAATTTAAGACTAGTTTATTAGAGACTTAAATACTAAATGTTTTGAAACTGTATTCATTCTTTAGTAATTGATTAAAATCATTTTACAAGATCCATCAATTCTGATTTTTATTTAGAAATATTTCCATTCTTTTATGAAATATTTTATAACTTGACCATTATTAGTTTAACAGTATGTCTCAGGTTGTTCTCATTGCCATGTATTTGTTAACATTTTAGCCACTGTGACTCTGTTTCTGAAAAAGTTTAGTTAAGTTGCTGAGGAAGCAGTGAGAATATATAGTATAATTTGAGTTGCAGTAAAATATCCCTTTTCCTAGAACACTTACTCACTGACACAAATGCTTCAGATTTCCATTATTGAAGTCATTCTTTCAGATTAAGGTATTCGCACCTGTCATTTCCTAGCTGAGGTGATTCAGCAGAAGACTACCAGTGACCCTAGTGCAGCAAAAGAACAATGGGTAACTCCAGGATTTATTGTTCTGCTACACTCACGGAAACCTGCCTTCCTCTGACAAATACCATCTGTCACCACCAATGCCCCGTTAGTCCTTTCTTGTGTTCTGGATCCCAACCCTCCTGGCTTCTCCGGAACCACGCTTCGCCAGTTAAACCTTTTCTTTCCTGTAACTTCTGTTTGTCTCCCTGTCTCTCTCATTGCCCTTTCCTCTCTGAACAGGACTATGTTCTATCTGTAGACGATGGGGAACAGGGAGACAGGTCTTTTGCAAATAGAAAGGGGACCAAGAGATGTAGGGGTGTGAGAGAGAGGGAAGGGGTGAGGGATGGGTAGGTAAAATGAATGGAGATGTGTTATGTACATGTACCAACTCCACAAATTAATGTCATTATTATGTACTGCAACATGTACAGAAAGACTGTCAAGTGTCCCTGTTAAAAATATCCTCAGATATGTATACATGTGCGTGCACCCATACACACACATGCACACGCACATGCACACACACACACATGCAATCTTCTTCCATCCAGCCAGCTCACGCCTGCGATCGCAGCACTCAGAAGGCTGAGGCAAGAGGATCACCACAACTTCAAGGAAACTGGGTTACACAATGAGTTCAAGGCCAACCTGGACTGCATGCACTGTAAGGTCCTAGCGTTAAACCCTACCCCGCCTTGGGTCTCACTTCTTGCCCATCTTCCTTCTACAACCAAAAATTTTCAAAGAATGCCTGAATTCAGAATCTCTTGGTCCCTGCCTCTTTCAGCAGTAACTTGCTCGTGGATATCACCAGGGATGTCCTAAATGCAAGACCCAGAGCAGAACGTCTCGGTCCTTACCTTTTCTGGCAGCTGTTTTCTCTCTCTCTCCTCGTTGGGCTTCTGTGACTTCATGCTGTTTTCCTGTCTGTCCAGCTCTCAACCTCTCTCAAAACATCACTTCCTTCATCTACCTCTGAAGATGCTGATGTCTCCCTGGTCCACCCTCAGCACTCTCTCTGTCTTACACTGTTACTCTGTTTGGGGAATCGCACTAACCTCACAACTTCAACGACCACTAATTACCTGGGCTCTCAAGGTTTTCAGCCCATTTGTCCTTCCAGAACTTCAGGTCTATAAATCAGTAGGGAAACTGCCCACTGGTCATCTCTGCTTGTGTTTCCCCAAGGTGGTGTTTAAACCTATGTGTCAACTTGTCTAGCCTGTGGGGATGAGTTTGTTTAGTCAAATGCTAGTGTACGTGTTGCCGCAAAGGTGTTTTTGTTGACGTGCTGGGGCCTGGACCCAGGGCCCCAGGCAAGCAAAACACACATTCCACTGCTGAGCTAATAACATCCCTGGCCCTAGAGGTATTTTCTTAGATATGATTCACTTTTATGATTAGTTGACTTAAAGCAGATTCTCCTCCACAGTGTTGGTGGGCCTCATCTAATCTTTCGATGGCTTTAAAAACAAAAACTGAGGTTTTCCAAAGGAGGAATTCTGTCGCCAGAGAGCAGCACAGAAAATTTCCCAGGTTTTCCAGCCTTCAGACTCTAGGCTGTCACGTCAGCTCTTACCTGAATCTCTAGTCTGCTGGCTTGTGCTGTGGATTTGGGGTTTGTGAACCCTCAAGACTGCATGACCTAATTTCTTAAAATGTCTCTTCTCTTTCTCTGTCTAAATAGATACATGGTTTATATATATTACGTTATATAAGTAATATTATATTACATAAGCTTCATACATGCTTTATATAAAAATATGCCATATACATATTATATATACCGTGGTGTTTTTATTTTAAATTTTTATTTTTATTAGTACATGTTTGCCGTACATAATGATCACATGCACTGTGGGGATGTGTACATAACACATTTTACTTCTTTTTACTTCCCCTTCCCGTCCTCTCCCCTCTCTCTACTGTTGGCCCCCTTCCTATTTGCGAGAGTTATCACTCTGTTTCTAATTATCTATCTTTTATTTTATTCTTTAGTTGTTTATGCTTTGGCTTTCTCACATAAGAGAAATTAGTATTTAAGCTTGTGTGTCTAATTCATCTCACTTAACCTAGGGTCTCATAGTGTATCCATTCTCCTACAAACGACTCGAATGTATCCTTCTTTCCAGCAGAGTAGTACCTCATTGTGTGTAAATACCACACTTTATTTATTCTTTCATCTGTTGCTGGACATATAGGCTGCCCTCAAGATTTAGCTATTATGAGTTGTGCTGCTATAAACATGGGCCTGCAGGGACCACTGTAATATGGTGTCTTTAACTCTTTTTAGGAAGATACCTAGAAGGGAAAGAGCTGAGTCAGAGGGATTTCTAGTTTTAGATTTTGATTTCCATGGTGGTTGCACTAGTTTTCATTCCCACCAACAATGTAGAAGTTTTCTATTTTTCTCCCCCAGTCTTTCTAGTGTTTATTATTTGATTTCTTGATGATAACCTTTCTTTCTGGAGCAAGATGGAATTTAGTGTTATTTTAATTTGCAGTTCTCTAATGATCAGAGAACTATAATTTTAAGTAATAAATGTTTGTGCCTGTGTGCTTGTGTGGTGCTGGGGAATGAACTCAGGGCCTTGGGCATGCAAGGTAAGTGCTCTACCACTGAACCCTAATTTGATGTATATTTTATATGTAATAAACTTTGATATATATACATATATGTTTTATGTGTGTGGTGCTAGGGATCAAACCCAAGACCTTGCACATGTTGGGCAAGTGTTCTGAGCTATGGTCCCTCTAAATCTCTGAAATGCAGATTTGATTATATATATATATATATATCCTACTGGCTTCCTGGAGAACCCTAACATGCCCATCTCGCGCCCTTCTTACCCAGAGCCCTTAGAACAGCTTCAAGCCTTGTCCCAATGCAGCCATCTCTGATGGCCTTGCCTTCTGTTCTCACCCCGCCCACAGCCCTCCTGTCTCCAGACCCCTCACTCATCCCCAGAGCTTGCCACGCTTCTGTGCCTTGTGCCTCTGCCCTGTTCGCCCGCCATCTGAAATGACTCCTACATCTCGGATGGTCTGGTTAATATCATTAGCGAGGCGCTCTTCAGGCACCTCCTAGACATCTTCAAAAACCTTGACTTTGAACCAGCCCCTCTGGGAATAATGCCCATGCTTTATCCCGGGGCACCTGCCTCGGATGTCAGGACCAGAAATGGTCTCAGTTGCTGCGGTTCTGCACACCTTCAAATTCCTATGTGCCTGCCGCTTATCTCCTGGCACAGAAAAGTAACCTCGTATCCTCCATGCTTCTTCTTTTGCCTTTATAAAGGCCCACCAGGAAACATGTGGCTGCACAAACGATGTCAGCCGGAAGGCGTCAAATCTTTGACCAATGCTAAGAATAAAGTTAGACTGGGAACACAGAAATCAACTCTGGTGTGAAGTTTGATGTGCACAGGCTGAGACTCTTCCTTCACTTTTCTTTTCTTCCTCTGCTTTTCCCATTTATTTAACAAGTACATTTGAGGTGAGGGGAAAGCCCTGGTTGAAATGGCAGAGCAGCAGGGAATAATATTTAGGAGCACAGATGCCTGGTTTTGAATTCTGGCTCTGCCAGGTAATAGCCATGGGGTCGTGGCTAAGTTATTTCACTTCTTCACACTTTGAAGCCATTGTGTGAAATAGGATAGCAGTAGTACCCCGCTCACAGATTGGTTGTGAAGATTGAAGTGTTTGGAACCTAAGAACTCCTTG
>RJWM01019380.1:0-39218 GCA_004363535.1 Dasyprocta punctata
CAACAAACTCCACCAAGGCAAGCGCACGGCACAGGGAGCTGTCTCCTTTGCTGTGGCTGCCGTCAATAAGCAGGTACCTCTTCAGTATCGATGCTACCCACGCAGTGCAACCCAGAACCAAAGCTGAAGCTGACTCACTGATCACGATGCGAGTTTTCACAGTATCAATACTAGCAAGCAAAGGCATTGTGGCACACACCTGTAATCCCAGCACCAGGAAGGCTGAGGCAGGAGGGTAGTGAGTTTGAGGGTAGCAGTTGGCCTGGGCTACACAGCAAAATCCTGTCTCAAAAAATAAACAGATAACCAGTTGTTGTGGTACATGGCAGTAATCCCAGCACCCTGGGAGGCTGAGGCAAGAGGATCACAAGTTCTAACCCAGCCCAGGCAACTTACTAACTTAATGAGATCATATCTCAAAAATAAACAAATATAATAAATGGGGCTGGGGATATAGCTCAGTGCAAAGGCCTTGAGTTCAATATCCAGGATCACAAAATAAGTAACATTAAATAAAAATAAATAAATAAATAAGCAAGGCACCCCTTAAGAGCATGATAGGCTATTTCTAACACAACTACTGCTAAGAAAAATCCCATTCCACAAAAAAAATTTGTCTTACACTTGTGTATTTGTTACAAAAGTATTTAAAGCAATGCTTATTAGCTAGATCTGATATTTCACAACCATTCAAGCTGGTCTTTTAAGGTATAGATTTTATATAGTCCAGCTTTATCTCATGGTGGAGGGGAGGGGGTCTTATAATCTGGGAGCAGGTTTGGGTTGTTCAAGCTCAGGAAAATATGTAGAAAGCAGTGTTGGGTCTATTTAATGCCACCCATGTCTCCTGCCTCTGCTGCCTGTCACTACCTACACTGAGCAAGGGACAAGGGGCCAGGTGTGCTGCAGAACAAGGAAAGAGAAAACAGGAGGGTGGGGAGATGTGACCCTAGCCCAGCCTCCCCTCCTCTGCCTCAAAGTCTGAAACCTTGAGATCACTCCTCCAAGTCTCAGTGACTCTGCCAAGCAGGGGTCCCTGGGAAGAGCAAAGCTATATGGAAATGAAAGTGCTTTATCTCCACCCAGGCAAGGGGCACTGAGACTGGGGAACCTCTGAATCAGTGATGGCAAACCCTTTATAGACTGAGTGCCAAACTGCAATCCAAAGCCCACTTATTTATCACAATGTGCCAATACGACAATTAAACCTGAATACTGAGGTTTTAGTTTAGCAAAAGCAAATCAGACATTAACATCTTTTGTCTTAAAACAAAAACTCAGTAACACACATACCATAGGTTCGCCACCACTGCAAGTTGGAATCACCCCATAGGGGCTGGGTGTGCAGGACAAGTGCTCTGCCCCCCTGGTTCTGGGCAGCTCATGGGCATCTCTGTGATCACAACATCTTGCTTTAGAGTGGACCTGGAGAAGTGCTACCTCTCCTCCCTAAAGATAAGAATGAAGTTCCGAAGTCTCCGCTGGGGGACTTCCCTATTCTTTCCTGCAGATCCCTAGTGAATGACAAGCTACTTGCATTCAGCACATCATCTGACCCAGGACAGCCCACCGAAACCTAAGCTATCGCTGGCTGTCACCATTAACACACCTGTCAGATCATACTACGACAAGCCACAATGTAAGCCAAGCCACAACGTAAGCCATTGCCTATGAAATGGAAGGCTAAACCTTATTCCGATTTGTTTTTCCTGGTATTGCAAATTGAACCCAGGGCTTCTGACTGAGCTACATGCCCAGCCCTTTGTTTTAAAATTTTGAGACAGGGTCTTGCTATGTTGCTAAGGCTGTGTGCTAACTTGCTATTCTTATGCTTCAGCCTCCCAGAATGCTGTGATTACAGATGTGTGCCATGGCAGTCAACTCGTAATCTGATTTTTTAGACTTTCCCAAGCCCCTGCAGAGCTTGTGGGGTACTGAGTAAGAATTACTCAAGTGACACAAACAGGAAAATCCACCATAGATGGGTCTGGCTGCCACAATCACCAAGAGGGAATGGAGCAAAACAGGCTTTAAAGGATGCCACATCATCTAGGATTCTAGGAGCTGAGGAGGGTCTTAATTACTATGGTCAGGGCTCAGATTTCCACCTGAGTAACAGACTCTGGGAGGAATTTACCCTCAACAAACAAGGGAAACAATAAAATATTTTGGATAAGGCATGGTGGACCATACCCGTAATCCCAGCCTGAAGCAGGAGGATCATTAATTTGAGCTATAGTGCATCCCACACCAGTGTAAGACTTCCTCTCAAAAATATTGTGGCAACTGTTCCTTCATGGATTCTCCCACGCCCCTAATTCAACTCTTTTCAGGCTTGCTGAAGTGCTTCCCTTGCTGTATGCAGAGTGCCATACACTTCCCAAGGACACTGTTCAGAGGTGCTGATCTTAATTAGGCACAGGCAGAAATAGCTCAGGAATCCCAATGTTCAGATCCACAACTGATTATTTTTTTAAATAATATTTAAGAAATGCCTTCCAGTAATTTTCAGAGCTCCCCAAACCAGTAACAATGCCCTCTATTTCCATTTTCCGGTTATTCACTATCAGGGCTCAAAGAGAATTTTATTGCTTTATGCAAGCAACAAATCACATTAGTTTTACAACCATTAAACCACACACTATGTAAGAAGTTACACACACTTTATATATATATATCTATATCTCTAAGGGTAAAATAGATAATTCTTCCTTCAAAAATAATACAGCAGATCCGTTAAATTTCTTGCTCCTTCCCAAACAACTCCCAGACTCCAAGCCTACAAAGACTCCTACACCCTGGTAGTCTACAAAGACAGCTTCATCCTCATCTTCTTTCCTGTCACAATTGAAAAAAAGAAAAAAGCAGCTCTTTCTATAAAGCCAATCTACTTCTTACCACCCAACAGGATTGTTTTGTTTTGTTTTGTTTTGTTTTGATCCAGAGCATGGTGACATAGGTCTGTAATGCTAGCACTCTAGGAGGCTGAAGTAGAAGGGTCACAAATTGAATTCTTGCCTGGGCAACTTAACACAAGTCTCTGTCTCAAAATAAAAATAAAAAGTAAAGGGAGCTGTGATAAGTTCAGTGTGAATGCCCTGGGTCAAACCCCAGGCAGTAACTTCCCTGAAGATAGAGACCCACCCTGTTTCTTCCTGTACTTCTCTGGGTTCTAACTACATCCTTCTGGACAATGTGAACTGACTGCAAACTCAGCCTGAGGAGCTAGAGGGCCAGCAGGAGGCTTCAGGAGATCAAAGCTTTCCAAACCTTTTCAGCGACGCACAGGAAAACACTGCACCAACAAAGAACTCCTAACACACTCATACCTGAGGTAAGTGTCAAGAAACAATGCTCTAGCTAAGCACAGCACTCTCTGATAGCTTCTATTTCTTTTTAAACGGTGGCCGGAACTGCTAACCTGACTTCCAACTCACCGACGGAACTCACAGCTTGAAAAACATAGCAATAAGTCAAACCTTACTGTTGTATTCCACAAGTTCCTAATCAGCTCTGAAAAGCCACAGAGCCGGTGACCGATACAGAACCACACAGCCCAGCTGGGCAGCGTCCTTCTTGCCAGCAATGGCCGCAGCCCTGGTTCAAGTTCCTCCCACGCATCTCTCGAGAAATCCAAGGAGGCACCATGCCCCTGCACCTCTTCACATTCCTTTTAATGTCTCAGGTTGGCAAAGTTTCCCTGCCGCCCACCGTGGGAAGCCATCCTCTCCTTGTGACCCCTTTAGAAACTCAAAATTAAACAAACTGGCATGTTCCTGGTGCCTCGGTGATAAGAATCGAGCCCACCTGTCCCATCTCCATCTTTCTAGACTTAATCACTGCTGGGCGAAGCCTCTGATGAAAATAAAAAACCAGGGACGCCCTGGCGCCACATCAGAATCACAGCACAATAGGTTGCAAAGGGAGGTGCAGGTCACCGGGCGCGCAGTGACAGCCAGGCCGCCCCGCTCCTGCAAGACTTCCAAGTGAGCGCAGGCGGAGGGCACAAACCAGGGAGCCCACATCCTAGGGCCCGGGGATTGGCCCCATCGGGCCCTCCCATAAACCCTTAGCTCCCCAAGGCCTCACTGCCGCTCACCCGGGTGCAGGGAAAAGAGAGAAGAAGAGTGGGTCCCCAAGCCCCGCGCCCCGTCCCCACACAACCCGTACCACTCCGTTGCTGCCGCGCACCCGCCAGGGGCCGCCTCACGACGCGGCCTCCGCGCATGCGTCCTGGCCGTGCGTAGCGTGCGTGCGCTGCGTGGGGGCGGAGCCCGACACCGCCCCGCCCTCCCCTCCCCCACAGCCGCGGCCGCCGCAGGAGCCGAGCCCGCCGCCGACCCCGAGCCCCGCGCCCCGGGCCGTGCGCGCCCGTGCCGAGCTGCGCCGGGTGAGTCCGCGCCCCACCCGGGACCCTGGATCCCGCCGCCGTGCGTCCCCTCCCTACATCCACCTCGGAATCCGCACCGCCCCGGCTCCGTCGGGGTCCTTTCGGCGCCGCCCCGAAGCCCCCGGGTGGGACCCGCCTGCCCGCGCCCCCGCCCTGGGCCCGCGCCGCGCCCTGAGTGCGGATCTGGGGTTCCCGCGTCCCGGCTCTGCCCTGGTTCCTGCGCTGGCCCGGGCGGCCGTTGTCCCTGCTCCCGGGGACCGCAAGTCTTGTCCCGGGGCCGCACCGCGCGCCCTGTTCCAGAGCGGACACCGGGAATCGGGAGACCGGGGGCCCTCGAGCGGACAGAGGCCTTGAGCAAGGGGCGCCTTTGCCCCTCCTGCTGCACCGGCCGCCCAGGGCCACTGTCCCAAAGCTGTCGCCTGCTCCCTAGGAAGGGAAGAGCGCCAGGACAGTGAAGGAAGAGGTCGGAGGGGCGCTGCCCTTGCGGCTCTGCTGCCACCTGCCAGGTCTGTTGGGCAGAGAGGTCTGCACCCACCTCCCCGGAGCGGGGCCTCTCCGGGGTCCGCGGGCTATGCCCAGCACCTCCCGAGTAGGGACCAAGGGTCCCGTCTCCCAGGCGCAGGGAGGGGGCGGGGATGTGCTGCGGCGCGACAGTCCTCCAGGGCACCCGAGGGGTCCAGACCCTGGCATCCCTCGGGGTGGCACCTACTGGGGCTTGCTGTGGCTTCACCCTGTGCAGTCAGCTAGTGTATGGGTGAGTAGGTGGGTGGGGATGTTGCTGGCAAAAGTGGCTAAGAAGTCCCCTTTGTGTATCCTACAAGATCAGTCCAACTATAGGAGTGATAGAGACCTGGGTTCGAGTCCTAGCTCTGTCATTCGTTAGCGGTGTGACCTTGACCAGTTACTTAACCTGACCGAACCTCTGTTTCCATTAAAAAGTGTGGTTATGAGTAGGGTGCAGTGGCTCACTTTTGTAATTCCAGCACTCAGCAGAGGGAAGCAGGAAGATCAGAAGTTCAAGGCCAGGTTGGGCTACCTAGCCAAACCCTGTCTCAAAGGAAAAAAAATAAAATAGTGTGGTTACTACCACAAGGTTCACCTTGGGGATCAAACAAGATAACACAGGTCGAGAGACTGACACGCACCCTGCTTATGAATTGACACTGGGTTCTTCTCTTTGGACCCATCTTGGCATAGCATTGCCTCTACACCCACCTTCCAGCCCAGTGCAGATGGATGGGGTGTGTTCAGAGAGTTTGCGGACCTCCCTTGCCACTCATTGTTAAAGTCCCTAACACAGTGTAAGCCCACAGGTCCAAACAAGAAGCTGTCTTGCTTGACTGATGGGTTGTGTCATATTTCTATCATCGTTTTAGGTTCTCTCTCTGTTTCTGTCTCTGTCTAGCAATACTGGGAATCAAACCCAAAGGTGCTCTACCACTGAGCCACATCCCCAGCCCTTTTGTTTTGTTTTGTTTTGTTGTTTTGTTTTTGTTTTTAGGCACGGTCTTGCTAAATTGCCTAGGCTGGCCTCAAACTTGCTATCTTCCTGCTTCAGCTTCTGGAGTGGCTGGGATTATAGGTGTGCACCACCATGCAAGGTTAAATTCTATGTTTTCTTTTACTTTGACATTTACTGATTTTTCTCCCTTAAATCTCTTGTATCTGCATCTCATTAATAACAATAGCTATTTTTAGAGCCCATTATCTGTGTTAAACTATGTGAAGAGCTTTGCGTGAATCTTCTTAATTTTTTAAACAGCCACACAACTGGATTGTTGCTCCCATTTCACAGATGAAGGAGTTGAGGCCCAGGGCAGTTAGGTAATTTACTAGGGTAGAGGCCAGGTCTGGCTCTCCTGGAGCTTGTGCCCTTCCTTAGTCACCAGACTGTGCCTGCCCTACCTCAGGAACTTGAGATCATAACCCAAGCAGGAGCAAAGGCAGGTGCGGAGAAATGGGTTGCAGCCACAGGCAGCCCTCAGTTAGCCCTTTGCTCCCCTGTATTTGCAGAGGAAGCAAGTGCAGCAGTTAGCAGTGTAACTTCAGTCTCTCTCTCTGGCCCTACCACAGACCAACTGACTGTGTGATCTTGGGAACATTGTATAGCCTCTCCATACCTCAGGGTCCTCCTGAGGTTTAAGGAGAAGCAAATGAGTTACACGTGCAGAGGTCTTAAAACAGTGCGTGGTGGCGCAAAGTGAAAGTTAAAAAAACATTTGATAAACGCCTTTTTAAAAACTTGAGGCTTGAATTTAGAGAATGCTGAGTTACAGCCTTATTTATTTATTTATTATTCGTGACACTGGGGATTGAGCCCAGGGGCTTCACACTGAGCTATGTCCCCACCCCTTTTTATTTTTTATTTTGAGATGGAATCTCCCTAAATTGCCCAGACTGGGTTTTAATTTGCAATCTTCCTGCCTCATGCTCCAGAGTGACTTGGATTATAAATGTGAGTCACCACACCCTTCTAAATGCATTCCTTTAATGCTACTTATCCTCCTGTGTGAATACTTTTTTACCTAGCCACCTGAAATCAGTAGAGGGTAGGACTCGGATATTAATACTTTGTTACACACTGGAATACTGAGGCCTGGGGTTACATGAAAACAGAGCCAGTCTGCATCTCCACCTGCCTCTCTGTGAACCCAAACCCTCCATTAAGTCACCCCAGTAACTCCATGAGGAAAAAAAATAACTTACAACTCCCCACCCCCACTGTACACTCCTTAATGGGAAAATCACAATGTAGCCAGACATCTGATCCTCCATCTCTTAACACAGCTGCATACATCTAGCCAAAGCCTCAGTATCACACAGGAGAAACAGACACACAACTGGGTGGGGTGTGTCCAAAAGAACTGCCACCAGCCCCTGTCCCCCAGTATTTTGCCCCAGGCTGGCCCTCTGTGCCCACAGCCCTGCCCTGGCTTCGAGAACAGCTGCTGATGTTGAAATCAACCAGCAATCCCAACCTCACCTTCACAATTAAGAGCTTGAAGTATCCCCATCAACCGGCCCGGCCACCTGGTCTCCACCTGGTCTCCACCCCTTACTTGCCCTTTGACCTTGTGTGACTCCTCCCTGGCCCTTGCTTCCTGCCCTGAAAAATGGGAACAGCCATCTGAGGGGGCTCATCCTGTGCAGGTAGAGGAGCAGGACAGTTTTGAAGGGGACAGTGAAGAGGTGGTAGCAGAGTGACTGGGTGATTTCAGGTGCTGAGCCCTCACCTGCCCGGGAATCACTTCGTGTGCAGAGCACCCAGAAAGTTCTTTCTCCCTGGAGTAGGAAAATGGGTAGCGAGCTGGCCGAGTGGGGCCTTGGTTCTGGGAGAGAAACGCAGCCCGGGAGTGGGAATGGGCCTTGTGATTCCCAGAGTGTGCTGCAGCTGCAGTTGGGAAAGGGGAACTCATTAGGGCCTCCCCACACCACCCAGGATGCACACAGATACCTTTAACCTGCTCTGGAGCCTGGGATCTGTGCCCAGTGTTTACCTACCTGGCTTCCAGACACACCTACATCTACACCTCCACTCCGAGGCCAGCAAATCCCTTGGTTCCGTGGGTGCCACAGTCACTTAGCTCCCTTGCGCATACACACGTAAACACGCGTTTACACATCAAGACATTCCCACTATGCCTCTGTGTTCTCAGGCCTGAGAATATTTAATGGGTGTTTTATTTCTGAAGCTTCCTCAGCCTCCAGAGCCTTGTGCTGGGCACAGCTGAAAAGCATGGTGGCTCTATAATAGTCTAGCTTTACAGAGAAGCTGTCCTAGGTTTGGACCCCAGGCCCATCATTTACAGTGAGGCCTTGGAAAAGTTATTTAACCTCTCCAAGCCCCTTAGCCTCATCTTAAACGATGATGCCACTCACAAGATTGTCAAGGATTTAATGCAATCAGGTACATATTCTTGAAACACTTAATAAATGGTGCCTGCCACCGTTACTAAATTAGGGTGTTTTGAAAGTCAATTTGGGCGAGGAAAGAGGGAGGCATAAATGACAGGCAGTTACACTCTTCACTTCCCAACCAGCTGCAGAGACTCCCTGGGAGCCCCAGGACTCGTGGGTGGGCCAGAGAAATCCTGAGTCACCTGGGAGGGTGTAACTGAGGGACGCATGAATATCCGAAGTTGCCATCACCTTTACCAGGTTGTTGTTCTCTTTGTCTATATTCCTTTCTTCCCTGGGGACCCCTTCCCCCACAGAGCTGTAGAGTTGTCAGCAGAAGGGGCCCCCAGGGCCCCCCAGTAGGAGGAGGTGGGGCGGCACTGTCACTGCCTCCACCAGGCTGAAGCCCCACTCACCTCCCCCACTCTGGGAGCGTCCCCAGGGCCCACTCAGCTCAGTCCCCAAGCACTCCAGAGCCCCTTCTCTCCTCCTGCCCACCCAGCTGCCCTGAGCTGTGTGAGGGACAGGCAAGAGGACATCCCCAGGTGGCAGGGGCTTGAGTGGGCTGAGGCCACCATACTCTCCCAGCCTTTGCCAATGGAGCATCTTTCCAGAGGGCATGGTGTTCCCAGCCTGCCTTGTTCCAGAGGCAGGAGCACAGTATTCTGGGAGTTGTAGTCCTCACTGGTAACCCTGAGCCATCACTGGAGAGGGGAAGATGCTGGAGGGGAGCCTAGAGTAAGGGACACTCACGGTTCAGCAGGGAGACAGGGTCCTGGGCCAGCAGCAGGTAGCACAAACCAGGAAATCCTGCTTTGTACCTGGCTTTTCACTCTGACTCCATCCTCCAACCCCCTGCTCTGAGGACCCTGAAGCTAAAAATCTGGTTTTAAAGTCAGTTAAATTGAGCTGATTAACAGAATTGAAAACTCTAATCACATGAAATCAGGCCTCTTTGTTTTGGTGCTGGGGATGGAACCAACTGCCTCGTGCATGCTAGGCAGGATAGGCAAGTGCCGTATGTCTGAGCCACAGCCCCAGACTAGAAGGAAGATATCCTGAAGTTGCTACTGGCTCTTGCCCCACCCTCAGTGGCCTTTAAACCCCTCTCCTAGCTTTGTGTCCTCAGGCCTAAAACCCCTGCCATTGTCCCTCAGGCTCTGCTCCACCCCTTTGGGGAGACCAGAATGAGGGAAACTGCTGGTGTGTAGGCTTGTAATCCATGCACTCTGGGAGGCTGAGGCGGGAAAATCGTAAGTTCAAACCCAGCCCAGGCAGTTTAGCAACTGAGCAAGACCCTGTCGAAAGAAAGAAAGAAAAAAAGCAAGCAAGCAAGCAAGCAAGCATCAAGCAAGCCAGTCAGCCAGGCGGGGGGTGGTGGCTCAATGTGAAGGCCTTGGATTCAGTCTCTGGTACCTCCACCAAAAAAAAAAAAAAAAAGTGCATCCAGGAAGCAGGTAAAGGTAGCCACTGAGGGTGGCAGACACCTTCCTGCCAGAGTGACCTGTCAGCCAGTGTGAGGGCACAGTGTGAGGGTCAGGGAAGGCAGGCCAGTGTGACCCAAGCCTCTCTCCTGGCCCTTATCTCCCAGGCCAGTGCCTCTAGCCTCCCTCTGCCTGGAGCTGCTGCCCTCCCTGTCCCCACGGGGCTCCTGCTGGCTGGGCCAAGGGCATGTGGGGAGCCCACTGACCACGCTGCACTTCACCCAGGAGAACCATGCGGCAGTAGGCGCCATGTTGCCCTTCCTGCTGGCCACGCTGGGCACCACGGCCCTCAACAATAGCAACCCCAAGGACTACTGCTACAGTGCACGCATCCGCAGCACTGTCCTGCAGGGCCTGCCCTTTGGGGGCGTCCCCACTGTGCTGGCCCTTGACTTCATGTGCTTCCTGGTAAGTGCCACTGCCCACCCTGCCCTCAGCGCCCGTGCGCAACAGCCCTGGCAAACTGCACCCTCCCTCCCACCTTGGCCCTCCACCTGTGCCAGCCCATCCCCCCGACCAGGCCGGCTGGTCTCCACCCCCCACTCCCCTCTCCCCTCAGGCACTGCTGTTCCTGTTCTCCATCCTGCGGAAGGTGGCCTGGGACTATGGGCGGCTGGCCTTGGTGACAGATGCGGACAGGTAAGGGTCTACACTCAGCCATCTCACTCCATGCTGCGCAGGAGCCAGAGGGGGGCAGGCCCTTCTGGTCCCCTTTGTGGGGAGTGGGGCGTGGGCGGTGCAGAGAGACAGTGTGGGGGCCTTGGTCCCCTGCCAGTCCTCTCCCCGCCCCTATAACCCGGTCTGTTCTCTGTCCCCAGGCACCGGCGGCAGGAGAGGGACAGAGTGGAACAGGAATAGTATGTGGGGCACCAGCCCCTCGCCCCCACTAAGCAGCCTTTCTCTCTCTCTCCTCTCACGCTTCTCTCTCCTCCTGCCAAGCTGCTGGTTTCTCTCCTCTGCAGGCTCTCGGCGGTTCAGACGGTTGCAGGCGGTGTGCTTTGCAGAGCAGGGTGACTCCCCGGCTTGTCTCTGCTCCCCACACTGGCTCTCTCAGGCTCCTCCTGGGAGAAGCCCCCCTCCCCGTGTGGCCTCCCCAGGAAGCCACACCATGCAGTCCTCAGCACAGTCACGCAGAGACAGGCTGGGTGTCCCCAGCGCTCCTGCCCACTAACAGCTGGTTCTTCATCTGCCAGGGTTCCCTGTCCACCCTGGGAGGGAGCTGTCCAAGGAGCCCCCTGTCCTGGCCTGCGTCCCCCACCGTGGCCTCTGTCTATAGGACTGGAATTTGGAGCTGGGCAGCTGCCGGGTTGGGAAGCAAGAAGGGAGCCATCTTCCCCCCCATCCCACATTGTCCACCCGGTCCTTGGGCTCCCCTGGCCCCTCCACCTTCACCGCTCCTTGCTTTTTGGCTAAGGTCAGCTCTGTTGCTCCTGCCCCCTGCTGGTCAGGACCGGAACTGCAGGGCTTCTAACATTCTTTGGCCTCATCTGGGGGATGATGAAGGAAACCCTCCTCCCAGAGGCCCCATGGCCGAACCGGTGCTCAGTGCTCAGAGGGAAGAGACAGGGTAGAGGGGGGTCACTCCTGCTTCAGCCTCTGCGCTTTCTGTGCCTTCTGTGGCCCCTGAACTCTGGGACTCCCCACCGGTTCCCCAGGGCTCACGCTCACCCAACTCTGGTCTCATCTTCCCCTCCCCAGTGTGGCCTCCGCTATGCATGCGGACAGTCATGACCGGTACGAGCGTCTCACCTCCGTGTCCAGCTCCGTCGATTTTGACCAGAGGGACAATGTGAGTGTCTCCCCTGAGCGCCTTACCCAGCCCCGGCATGGGGGCCAGGCACCTTGTAGCGTGCAGTGCTGTGGGGTCAGGGACTTGTCTGAGCGCCTTCCTGGCTCCTGTCCTGCGTCACAGCCTCCAAGTAGCACGGCCCTAACACCACGAACTTGACTCTGCCACAGTAGAGTTCAGTGCCCATCTCTGCTGCTGGTTAATCAAGGCCACCGTCTTGCTGAAGCAGTAGCTTTAGAAATCACATGTGTACCTGCCACACATGGTGGTGCACACCTGTAATCCCAGCACTCAGAGGCTGAGGCAGGAAGATGGCCACAAGGCCAAGGCAAACCTGGGCTACATAGTGAGACCCTGTCTCAAAAAACCAAAAAGAAAAACGTCACAGCATGTCTTCCTGGCTGGGTGGCTAAGTGTACAGACTGTGCCGTAGTGCTCGGAGGGGCGGCCTGGCAGCCCTGGCTGTGGGGACAGATGGCCTGCAGTTCACAGTAGTCCCTGGCTCCGTCTCACATGAGACCAGCAGGGTGTCCCTACCTAGCCGTCTGTTGTTGTGATTGCGGGGTCCCTGGTCAGCACAAGTTAGACCAGGGGTCCTGGGGCTGACAGTCCAGCAGAAAGTGACTGTCACTTCCTGAGTTGGACACTTTTAGGTGAGTGGCAAGTCACAGGCTTCAGCCTCGCTGGCCAGAGGTGTCCAGATGGTTGCCAGACATAGGTGATGCCCAGGTAGCAACATCCTGGGCCAAACACACCTTCTCCCTGCCTTGAGTGAGATATGGGCCTCTTGCTGGGAGCCTGGGGAAGGTACTCTCTGCCTGGCCACCCTGACACTCCCTACCATCTGCCCAAAAGGGCTGCAGGGATGAAAGAGAGAGACATCCTGCAACTCATGGTGGCCCCGGGTTTGGTACCTCGGGGGTGGAGTGGAAGACAGCAGGAGTGCAGGCAGCGTGGGGCATCCCTCTGGTTTTGGCACCTGGAGGTGGGGGGCTTCCTAGGAATCCCAAGCCAAACCCCATACTGACCCACACAGCCACAGGGTTCTGTGGGGCTCTAGTGCTAGATATCAGGGTTCACAGCTAACCTGCTTTGGTGCTGTCCTTTTTTTTCTTTGAGGACAGGGACCTCCCTCTTTTCCTGCTTCCCTTATCTGGGCTGAGCACCTTCCTGGGCTTTGGGGTTCGGGGGTGGGGGGCGGCAGGTGTGGTACATATAAGGTAAGCTGCACCCTGGATGCGGTTGTGAGAATGGGGGTGCACTGGGAAAGCGAGGACACTGGTGGGCTGGGGCCTTCTGCTGACAGCCTCTGTCTCCCCAGGGCTTCTGCTCCTGGCTGACAGCCATCTTCAGGATAAAGTAAGTGAATGCTTCAAGCTTAAAGAAAGAGAAACAGAAACTTCAGGCGTGGCATCTCCCTCCAAAATGCAGAGGCCAACAGCTCGGAGGGCCTTAGTGCTCCTAGCCGACCCTGCGAGTGTTCCTGTTCCCCACTTCAGGCTGGCTGGCCATGGGGCCCAGCCTCCACTGTCCCCGAATGCTCATTTTCTACCACAGAGCTCCATGGTGGCCTGTCCTGGGCCAGTGCAGCCCTCTGTCTCCTACCCTGCCCCGCTCCCTGAGAGCAGGGCCCGGACCCTGGCCCAGCCCCCTGCGGCCAGCAGGGAGGGCAGCTGCAGGCAGAAGCCAGTGTCCAGCAGGCAGCAAGGCAGGCGATCGAGCCACAGCCCAGCAGGCAGTCAGCAGGCAGGCAGTGAGTGCTGAGAGAGGCAGGAAGCTGGACAGGTCAGCACCTCCCCTGCCCAGGCCAAGGCTGAGCCCCGCGCCCCCTCCTCCGGCGCTGCCGGCTCCTCCTGTCCACCTTCCTGCTTCTGCCCCTCTTGAACTGTCCCCTCTTTCTAGTCCTCCTCCCTCCCTTCCCAGGAAACTGGGGACTCGGAGGCCCCATTCCAGCCTCACACTGGGCCAGTCAGCGGGTGGGATGGCTGGGGACTGGGGCCAGCTGTGGCCTCCTGGCCCAGTTCTGACCTTGGTCCTCCACCATCACCTTGGCCTGCAGGGACGATGAGATCCGGGACAAGTGCGGGGGCGACGCTGTGCACTACCTGTCCTTCCAGCGGCACATCATCGGGCTGCTGGTCGTCGTGGGTGTCCTCTCCGTGGGCATCGTGCTGCCCGTCAACTTCTCAGGGGATCTTCTGGGTCCGTGAGGACTGGGGCAGCTGGGGCGGGAGGTGGAGGCAGGGGTGCAAGTCCTGACCCCACCATCACCTGTGCCCCCTCTGCCTGCAGAAAACAACGCCTACAGCTTTGGGAGAACCACCATCGCCAACTTGAAATCAGGGTAAGGTGGGGCCCTGGTCTGGGGGTGGAGACGAGGTGGCTGGGGACCACAGAGGCGGATCCCTTAGGGTATCCCCACGTCCGTCACTTAAGAAGGCGGCAGCCTCGTGCCGGGGAAGGCTGTTGGTCAGAGGGCGCTGTAGCCAGTGGGCAGGGCGTGCAGGGATGTTTCCACTGGGCTGTCCCGGGCATGTGGGGTATGCGGCCCATCCTCCAAAGGCTCAGTGCCGCGGACTGGTGTCCAGGTTTACCAGGTTGGGGCATCTGCGTGCGTCCCAGCCACTCGTACCCCCTTGCTACCCCAGGAACAACCTGCTGTGGCTGCACACCTCCTTCGCCTTCCTCTACCTGCTGCTCACCGTCTACAGCATGCGGAGGCACACGTCCAAGATGCGCTACAAGGAGGACGACCTGGTGAGCGCCAGGGCCCACGCGGGCCTTGTAGGGCCTTGTCATGCAGGCCCTGCTCTGCCCCACCCCCACTTGCCAACCTGGAGTTAGGCTGCCCAGTTTGAGCCCTGGCTTTGGGGCTCAGGAGCTCCCCCGTCCTACTAGAGACATAACCTGGCCTCAGTTTCCTCGTTGTGAAATGGGATTGTAGCTCCCCTCCCAGGGTTTCTCGGAAGGTGAGGACCAGGCGGTACAGATGCATTGCCCACCATGCCTGGCCCTGGGAAGTGGCTGCGGTTGGTGCTGGGTGATGATGTTTCCCCATCTTCTGGTCACTTGCCAGCCAACTCTGAGCACCAATCCTATGCCGGCCA
The DNA here is from genome assembly GCA_004363535.1 of Dasyprocta punctata. NCBI lineage: Eukaryota > Metazoa > Chordata > Mammalia > Rodentia > Dasyproctidae > Dasyprocta > Dasyprocta punctata. Next base: position 14,668 of record RJWM01019380.1, read on the forward strand.
CTGTGCTGGGACCCCAGGGCCACCCCTCATCAACCCTGTCACCCCTCTAGGAGTGGGGCTGTGTGGCTCTGGAGTTAGGTTCGCCACCTGATCTTTATAGCAGTCTGTGCAGTGATTCCATTAGCGTACACCCCAACTTTCACTGCTTCCCACCCCCTCAATACAAAGCCCCACTCCAGCCCTCCCCACACCCTCTCACTCCCACGGGTCCTCTCTCAGGAAACCCACCTTCCTCTCCAGGTGAAGCGCACCCTCTTTATCAATGGGATCTCCAAATATGCCGAGTCAGAGAAGATCAAGAAGCACTTTGAGTGAGTCAGCACCCCTGCGCCTTTACCCCAAGAGCGACCTCATCCTCTGCTCCTCCTCAGGGTGCACAGCAGGACGAGGACAGAGCAGGGCCGCAGTCTCTGCCTCCAGGGCGGCCTGGCATGTGGGTCCCTTTGGGAGCTGAAGGCTGGGGTATAGCTCAGTGCTGAGTGCATGCAAGCAACTGTGGGCCAGGGTTCAAGCCCAGCTCCCCACTGAAAAAAAAAAAAAGAGCAGGAGAAAGTACAATCTGGATGAATGCCACGTGCCTCCCTGCTTCCGACATGGATGGGCTCGCAGGTTGTTGATTGGGGTCCACTGGAGGCGGGTGCCTTCCTCCATTCTCAGCCATGTTCCCAGCCATGCGGATGTGGGGGTGAAGCTGGCAGACTCCAGTGGCTGTGGAGCCCGGGAAAGGCTGGGCTCTGCTTCTCAGGCTCTTCCGGCTCTGGAATCCTGTCTTGGGAGGAACTCCAGGACTGCCAGGCAGCTGGAAACTGGAGAAGAGGAAGGGAGCTAGAGTGACAAGGCGGTCACTGCCCAGTCCCCAGGGCCAGAGGTCACATGGGACAGAGCCAAGGGTGGCAGAGTTGGGGTTAAGGGCCCACCTGGGGAGGATGCAGGGATTGGGGTCACCTGTGCACGCATGCACTTTCCTGTAAGTTACGGCAATGGGCTTGGGACTGTGAAATGTGAGCAAAAGGTCCTCAGACTCTTGGGGTTCACGTGTCGTGGGAATCAGCCCTCGGAGCAGGTCCAACCTCTGGTCAGAGGTTGGTCTGAGTTGTCTAGAATTAGAAGTTGGCTGGAGTCACAGTTGGGCTGGTGGTGGTGGCCCGAAGCAGGCGCAGTCTAACACGAGCATGAGGGATCATTCTGATCCACATCTGCCCAGATCCAGATCCACACTGGAGCTCAGGCCTCGTCCCAGACCAGGGCAGCTGTGGGCCGACTGGGGAGTGTGTTGGGCCAGCCTGGGAGCGGCATCTGGCTGGGGTCCAGTGCTGGAGCCCCGTGCTGCAGGGTTCAGGACTGGCTCATGGTGGGCACTTTCTCTGTACCGTGCGTGAGGACACCAAGCAGCAGTCCAGGGCAGATCTCCTTTGGTCCGTCAGCTGTTTGGGGTCCTGTCTGGGGCTTTTGCTGACATCAGCCATGGGAAGCAGTCTGGCTCAGGACTGAGGACAGTGTGCTCCGAATTCAGCGACTTCATGTGCAGTTGGAATTAGGCGGACTCTGGGAGGCCATGGGGTGGGCAGGTGCCATTTGAGCAGAGGCCTGAGGCAGTGAGTGACCAGTCCTGCCAGCTCATTCAGCCTGTGCCCAGCGCTGTGCGCCAGGGAGATGGAGAGCCAACCTGACCGGCATCTATGGGGAGCGCTCCATCCTGGTTGTTTGAGGGCTGGTCTATAGTTCCTGCAGGAAAGAGTGAGATTAAAGTTAATGGTCATGGTCATCACTAGGCATGGTGGGCACACACTGTAACTGCTGCACTTTGGGAGGCTGAGGCAGGAGGATCACAAGTTTAAGTCTGGGCAACTTAAGCAACTTACTGAGACCATCTCAAAATAAAATAATACAGGGTCTTTCCTTCTGAAAGGAGACCTAAATTGGCCTGCACAGCAGCAGGGTCAGAGAGTTCTCTTGCTTCCTGGGGTGCTCATTTCCAAGCACCCCAGCCCAGATTTAAATTTCTAAACCCCACGCATTTGTCAAGTCCATCTTGTGACCTCGGAACTTCAGCTCGTGCATCTTTAATTCTTGATGGTCCTTCATTAAAATTTTAATGAAACATAAAAAGATGGGAACTGACTGGTGTAGTGGCACACACCTGTTATCCCAGTACTCTGGAAGGCTGAGGCAGGAGGATAGCAAGTTCCAGGCCAGCCTGGGCACCTTAGCAAAACACTCTATCAAAATAAAAAGGGCTTGGGATGTGGCTCAGGGCAAAGATCCTGGATTCAGTCCCCTGTACTACAAAAAGTAAAATGAAAAATAAATGGGGATACAGTCTAAATTAAGGATCAAGGATCAAGAAATAAAGTAGGATTGGATTTAAAAAGTAAGTTGTCCTTCCCTCAGTCAGCCGGCCTCCCCTGAGCCCAGCCATGCGCCTCGGGTGGGGAGCTGGGACCGTTTTGCTTATCTGTGGGAGGCAGGATCGGGGCTGCACTATGGGTCCATCTCAGTATCAGGATGAGTTCTTTGTTGGTCTCAGGCCAGGGTGAGAGATCACCACATAGGCCGGGCTGCTGGGTGGTTAGACCCAGCCCTCGTCAAGGCCAAGTGTGAGACAGGACCAAGTCTTCTGGGGGCAGGGTCACAGCTCCACGTGGAGAGCAGAGTCCCCACACGGCCCCCTCCCCATGAGGGCCGGCAGGAGGAGAGGTCCCAGGGCTTTATTCTTGGCTATCAGAAGGGGCAGTGGGAGCAGGGAGGTGTGTCTCGGGGCCTCAGAGCCTGGGTGGAAGGGCATCCATGGGCAGTGGGGTCCCTGCGGGAGGTGACGCTGGCCTGTTGCAGGGAGGCCTACCCCAACTGCACCGTCCTCGAAGCCCGTCCCTGTTACAACGTGGCACGCCTTATGTTCCTGGATGCAGAGAGGTAGGCTGGGGCAGAGAGGTCTCCCAGGGCACCAGAGCCCCTGCCTCCTTGCCCAGGGTTCCATGGACGCTTGGGTTTAATTCTATCTGAGAGTGCGAGCCCTCAGCTCGGGGAAGAGCTCAGACCCCCGTCCCCACCCTGAGCATTCACCTTCCTCTCCCCCTCCCTGGCCCTGGGACACTGGGCTGGGGGCCTCTGAACAGCACACCCTAGACAGATCCAAAGCAGGACAGCTCCTGTCCTTGGGGGTGGCCTGGTGACGCAAGCCTGCTGGCTGGGGGTGACAGGCATCTGGGTCCCACAGGAAGAAGGCAGAGCGGGGAAAGCTATACTTCACAAACCTGCAGAGCAAGGAGAATGTGCCCACCATGATCAACCCCAAACCCTGCGGCCACCTCTGCTGCTGTGTGGTGCGAGGCTGTGAACAGGTATGAGGAGGGTCCTGTCCCTAGCCCTGCTGCCCGCATGGGGCGGGGTAGAGGGCCGGGCATGGAGGAGGCAAGGCTGCCCCTCAGACAGTGCCCTGGGAGCCCCAGCTCCCCTGCTGGGCTTGTCCTGTCTGTGCAATGACCAGAGCTTCAAAGCCCAGGTCAGAGAGGACAGCACTGTGCTGTGCTTGCTAACACTGGCCTTGGCAGGGTCCTTAGCCGCATTGTATCTCAGTGTTCTCATCTGTAAGTTGGGGTTAATCGTACTCACGTGTATAAAAACACCTCTGCACCCGGTGTCATGGCACATGGCTGTAATCCCATACCCCTAGAGGCTGAGGCAGGAGAACGGAAAGTTTTGAGCGCAGGCTGGGCAACATAGTGAGACACTGTCTCAACATAAACAATAAAAAGGGCCCAGGATGTAGCTCTGCAAAGGCCCTGGAGGAGGAAGCCTGACCTGGGGACCTGGCCAGGGTGGCTGGGGCCGCCAGTCCCTGCTCTCTGACCAGAGCCCGTGGCCGCCCGCCCACCCACCCGGCAGGTGGAGGCCATCGAGTACTATACGAAGCTGGAGCAGAAGCTGAAGGAGGATTACAAGCGGGAGAAGGAGAAGGTGAACGAGAAGCCGCTCGGCATGGCCTTCGTCACCTTCCACAACGAGACCATCACGGCCATGTGAGCCCCGCGCCCCTCTGCACCCCTGCCTCTGCCCCTGACCTGACTGCTCGGTGGCTTCCTGGTAGTAACGGTGCCATCCTCCTCCAGCATCCTCAAGGACTTCAACGTGTGCAAGTGCCAGGGCTGCACCTGCCGCGGGGAACCGCGTGCCTCATCTTGCAGCGAGTCCCTGCGCATCTCCAACTGGACTGTGTCCTACGCCCCTGACCCCCAGAACATCTACTGGTGAGATGCGGGGGGTGGGGCAGATGCAGACAGCGGGTGGGGGAGGAGCCACGAGGAGTAGCCTGCCTGACTCCTCCCTGTGCTCCAGGGAGCACCTCTCCATCCGAGGCTTCATCTGGTGGCTGCGCTGCCTGGTCATCAATGTCGTCCTCTTCCTCCTCCTCTTCTTCCTCACCACCCCAGCCATCATCATCACCACCATGGACAAATTCAACGTCACCAAGCCTGTGGAGTACCTCAATGTGCGCTCTGCACCCCCTCAGCCTTCCCTTCCCCTGTGCTTCTGCCTGCCTCCCCAACCCTTCCTGCCGCACACAGAGTCAAGGGCCAGTTTGAAAGTCCCTGAGGGACTCTGGCTTTGTGTGTAAGACCCAGAGTACCTGTCTAAATCCCCACCCCTCCGCTTGCTACTTGGGCGAGTCTGCCCTGGTTTACTCGTCTGTAAAACGGGCTGGTGTCATTGGTGTGAGGATGGGTGTCGCGCTGGGGACATGGCAGGTGTTGCACCACTTTGAGTGTCAGCATCCTGTACCCTGGGGCCCAGGGGTGGCGGGGAGCGGGCGGCGCTTGCCTGACGTGCATCCCCATATCCTGCAGAACCCCATCATCACACAGTTCTTCCCCACTCTGCTGCTGTGGTGCTTCTCAGCCCTGCTCCCCACCATCGTCTACTACTCGGCCTTCTTTGAGGCACACTGGACACGGTGAGGGTCCATGCTGCTCTCGCATACCTGCAGAGCCCCGTGCCCCGGCTGGGTGCCCTCTGACCCCCAGCCCTGTCGTGTGGCTGGCGGGCCTGACCCCTGCCGTGCCCTGTGCCTGTGGCAGCTCCGGGGAGAATAGGACCACTATGCACAAGTGTTACACCTTCCTCATCTTCATGGTGCTGCTCCTGCCCTCCCTGGGACTGAGCAGGTGAGACTGGGCGGGGGCGGGTGCAGAGGGGAGGGGACATAAAGCTGGCCCTGGGGTCCCCAAGGCCGTCACAGACCCTCCCCGCTCCTCTCCTCCTTCCAGCCTGGATCTCTTCTTCCGCTGGCTCTTCGACAAGAAATTCTTGGCAGAGGCAGCTATTCGGTTTGAGTGAGTGACCAGGGCCCCAGGGAGAGACGGGGTGGCAGGGGGCACGGTGGGGACACTGCCTGCCTTCCCAGGAGGGAGGGTTTGACTGTGCCCAGCCCTGGGTGGGGAGAGGCCAAGAGGGCTGATGTCGTGGGCTGCAGGGCTCCCTGGGTCTCAGCCCCTGGGAGGCCATCTGGAACGGCCTCCCCCAGGTGTCCCCAGGGCTCTAGGGCATCCATGTTGGGGTTTGTGGGTGTCTGGTCTCACTTGGGAGCAGTTGACAATGAAGTCTTGGTCCACTGGGGGGGATTTGGGGTCCCTGCAGCTCCCTGGCGTCTGTGCTGTGGGTCCAGGAAGGCTCCTGGCCTCAGACTCAGTGTCTCAGGGCCCAGGGTCTGCCCTTCAGGGAGTCTCTGTGGCAGGAGTTGGGGGATCATCTCTGGCATTTCAGGTTCAGGGTGTGAGTACAGGGCTCTTCTGTGGAAACCACCAAGGGGCATACTGGGGCACAGGACTGGGGGCTCCCTGTCAGCCATCTGTGCCAAATTGGGCTCCCAACTTGGGGCGTCTCAGGCACTGACAGGGATCCTGGGGCCTAGGGCAGACGCTGCAGCTTCTCTGTGGAGGTGTCTGGCTCAAATCCTGGGGCGCCTGTGGGCTAAGGCCGGGTCTGTGGGATGTCTGGTTCTTCTGGGGCTCATGCTAGGCCTTTGTGGGTCCCACTGTGGGGGTCTGAGGAGCTCGCGGACAGCTGCCGGCCGCACGGTCTGGTGGCCTCTGCATCCTGAGCGCTCTGAGGTCTGCATGGGGCACGAGTTACCGGGGTGCCTCTGGGCCAGGCATCGGGCTCCATCCGCATATGCCCTGGGGCACCCGAGCTTATTTAGGGTGTCTCAACCCTGGTATCTGTCTCTGGGGGTCACACGGCGGGGACTGGCTCAGGGTTGGGGCCAGCCTGGCCGCGCACGCGGAGGAAGCACATGGCGGGTGAAGGTGGCAGTGGCCGTGGCCGCGGGCCCCCCGAGGTGCGGCGCTGGAGCACCCGGTGCCCACAGGTGCGTGTTCCTGCCGGACAACGGCGCCTTCTTCGTGAACTACGTCATTGCCTCGGCCTTCATCGGAAACGCCATGGACCTGCTGCGCATCCCAGGCCTGCTCATGTACATGATCCGCCTGTGCCTGGCACGCTCGGCGGCCGAGAGACGCAACGTCAAGCGGGTATGGCCGCCCCGGCGCAGCGGCCCGCGGGCGCCCCCTGTTGGCCAGACCGGAAACTGCAGCCATTGGGTTTTTGAGGGGCCCAGGTGCTGGGACTCTGGGGAGCCCGCTTCTGTGGCCCTCGTCCCGGTCTCATCTGGGGCCCTGCTTTTCCCTCGTACATAGCTCTGGTTGGCAGGGGTGGCCCTAGAGGCCCCCGATTCTGACAGGGTAGTGTTCTGTGCTGGGAGCTGGGAGAGGTCTGGCCATCTAGATCTAGGTCCTTGCATCCTGACAACACAAGAGGGCCCTGGATGTCCCTGCCCGTGATCGCCCCACTCTTGCCCTCGCACTCTTGCCCAGAAGGCCCTCAACACCCCCATCATGGCCCTGCCTGCCTCCCCTCAGCCACACCTTCTTCTGCCTTCCCTGCCCGACCTTAGGACCCCGCTGCTCCCGGCCTCGTCCTGACCCCCCTAGAGTTCCTGGTCTCTCCCTGCTGCCCTGGCCCCCAGCCTGTCCCCTGTGCCCTGAGCCCTTCCCGCCCATGTCCCCCCCAGCATCAGGCCTACGAGTTCCAGTTCGGCGCTGCCTACGCCTGGATGATGTGCGTCTTCACGGTGGTCATGACCTACAGTATCACCTGCCCCATCATCGTGCCCTTCGGTAGGCGCCGCCGCGCCGGGACCTGGGCCCTGCTCGGGGGGACCCGGGGCCTTGTCCAGCCACCCTAGGAAGGAGGCCACCCTGAGTGGACAGGGCCCGGCTGGGAGACCGGCCCCTCGGCCTCCCGCCCGGTTCCTGGCCCAGTCTGGGGCCTGGCCTGGGGAAGAGGGGAGCAGCTCAGCTCAGGCCGGACCCACCCAGTGTGCTGGTCCTGGGCAAAGCCACCCTGACACGGGCCTGCCAGCCCCACTCATGCTGCCACTCACATATCACACTGCCATAACACGTCACACCGCCACTAATGTGTCCTCGCACGCTCACACTCCTGCACCGGCACCCCATGGGCACATGGCCTCCTGAGGCCAGGGAAGACCCGAGTCCAGGGTGAGGTACATCCCTGCTGCCCACAGGGCTGTCCCGCCATAGCCAAGTGTGTGACTTGGACAGAGCCCTCTCCTTTCTCTAGATGTCTAACACGGTTTGCCTCTAAGCATTACCCACTGCAGCCTCGCCTTCCCCGTAACCCCCTGATCCTAATCTAACCACCCTCTCTGGCCAGTGTAGGCTCCGGATTCCCAGACTAACCTTGTCCCGTCGGAAGCACCCACAGTCCCAGCCTGCAGGGAACTAGAGCTGTCTGTAACTTAGCCTTATCTGTGGAGGGTCGGGGTGGAGGGAAGCAAGGGGGGGCTTCAAGGGCCCCCTCTGTTTGCTCTGGGGGGGCAGGATTCCTGGCAAGGGGCCAGGCAGAGGAGGCCCAAGCCCTTTGGTCATGCTGGGGTCACCGAGTCCTGCACTGCCCTGGGCTGGGGAAGGGACAGGGCACGCGAGCGGCCAGCCCTGGCAATGACGGACGGCAGCCTGTGCTGGACACATCATGGTCTGTGGCGCTGGTTCCGAGGTCAGGGCCATGTGGCTTCCCCAGGGCTCATGTACATGCTGCTGAAGCACCTGGTGGACAGGTACAACCTCTACTATGCCTACCTGCCTGCCAAGCTGGACAAGAAGATCCACTCGGGCGCCGTGAACCAGGTGGTGGCCGCGCCCATCCTCTGCCTCTTCTGGCTGCTCTTCTTTTCCACCATGCGCACAGGTAAGGGCGCCCCCATCCCAGAGCTGGGGCTGCGCCCAGACGGGAGGGCCGCGTGGCCGGTGGCCTGGAGAGCCCACGGTGAAGCCAGGCTGAGCCCTGTCTTTTGTCCCCACACACCAGGGTTCCTCGCCCCCACATCCATGTTCACCTTTGTCGTACTGGTCATCACCATCGTCATCTGCCTCTGCCACGTCTGCTTTGGACACTTCAAATACCTCAGTGCCCACAACTACAAGGTGGGGGCCGAGGGCTGGGGGGCACAGCTGTGGGAGGCACAAGGGGGCAAGGGCGGGCTCGGCAGGGCACCGGGAGGCTGCAGGGCTTGGGGACAGTACCTGTCAGCCCTGACCTGCCCTGCGTCTCAAGATTGAGCACACAGAGACAGACACCGTGGGCCCCAGAAGCAATGGACGGCCCCCCTCTGCTGCTGCCGTGCCCAAATCTGCGGTGAGTGCCCTGCGCCCTGGCCAAGGAAGGGGGATGCCCAATGAAGACTCGGCTCCAAAGCCAGGCACCCCACTGGTCGTCACATGGGGCGGCCTGTTCCAGACCCTCACCACGGGCGGGCTGTCCTCTGTCACCCCCGCCTGTGCGCTGGGCACCCCCTCAACACCTGCTCCTCCCCCTGCAGAAGTACATTGCCCAGGTGCTGCAGGACTCAGAAGGGGACGGGGATGGGGACGGGGCTCCTGGGAGCTCAGGGGACGAACCCCCGTCGTCATCATCTCAAGATGAGGAGCTGCTGATGCCCCCGGACGGCCTCACAGACACGGACTTCCAGTCGTGCGAGGACAGCCTCATAGAAAACGAGGTCCATCAGTGAGGGCGGGGCCCTGGAGGCTGCGCCCCCTGCCTGCCCCATGGACACAAGACACTAATAATTTATTAGATCTAAAGCCCCCCAACCCCCCGCTTTCATTAAGGTATTTAAACCTGGGGATTCGCCGCTCTCCCCCACAGCGAGGGAGACAGGGAGCCCTCGCCTCAGTGAGGACAGCCCCGAGCCGGCCCCGGGGCGAAGAGGGGTGTGGGGAGATTCCCCCAGATCAGCAGCACCCCAGTAGTGTGGTCAGGAAAGGTTGATGAGAGCCAAGAGGGGTACCCAGTGCCATGGCTGGAGACCTGGGAGCAGGCGGACCGGGGGCCGCCCCCCTAGTCTGTCCTCCCCTCTGCTCCTAGGATCTGGCCCTGTGGGGACCTGCAGGATGCATGAGAAGGAGGGGAGCCCAGGGGAGGAGGAGGCCCCAGCCGGGACCTGGGGGTGGGCATGACTGACACTGGAATAATGGGCTTTTGCACTGGTTTTTTTTTTGTTTTGTTTTGTTTTCATTTTTGTTTTCCTTTAAAATAAAAACAGAAAAGCTCCTAGGTCAGTGTGATTGATGTGCTGCCTGGGCAAGTGTGCTGGGACCTCACCTCGCCTCTATTCTGCTGGCAGCCCGTGCACAGCCTCATCATGAACCCTGGAAAGACTTCTGGTTCTGGGTCTCAGTTTCTCCACTTGGAACAGACTGCAGGGCACATCCAAGGCAGGAGGGCCCTCTGTACCCTGGTCAAGCTTTGCCAATACCCCCTGCCATCCCCAGAATCCCTGAGAGCCACACAGGACAGCAGTCAGGCCGCAAAACCCTGAAAGCCACCAGGTGCTCGTCTTGAGCATCTGCAGGTGACCTGCAGTGGGCCTCGCCCTCTGCTCCAGCTCCACGCCACGCCTGAGGGCTTTCCTGGGATGCCAGAGCCACAGCCACGCGTGCTGCGTGTGCAGAGCCCATGGGACCACGTGCCCACACAGCACAGCATCCATTCCGGGTCTGTCTTTAGCTCACAGCACACAGCCTTAACCCTGAGACAGCTGCACTTCCTCGGGACCTGTTTCCTCATCAGTAAAATTGGGACGCAGGACCAGGGGTGGCTTCCAGAGCCCCTGGGACACCCTCCTGCCCACCTGAGCTGCCCCCTACCAGCAGGAGCCAGGAAAGCAGAAAGTGTATCTGGGCAGGGAAGGAGGATAGAGAGGTGGCAGTCCATGAGTAAGGCTGGCGCAGACAGCACACGTTGCCCAGGTGCCAGCATGGCAGGGCAGCAGCCAGGGCCAGGGCCCACCGGCTACAGAGTAATGGCTACCCTCTGCCGGCAGCCAAGCCTAGAGGGCCAGCAGCCGCTGCAGCGTGGGTGAGATGGGCAGTGACTGGCGGTGATGGCCCTGGCCCCAACCTTCACACCTGCATTAGTCTCATGAGACAAGAGCCCCCAATAGCGTCCCCAAGGCGGCCACAGTAAGAAGCCAAGGGCCAGCGAGAGGTGAGCTCTGAAACTGTGCGGGCTGGGCAGAGGCCCTGGAAGCCCCCTGCCATGAGGTGGGCTCAGGACCTGCCCTTGTCTGCCCGGCAGGCCCCCACGTCAACGAAGTGCGGACAGGACAGTCCTCGGCCTGGGGGCTCGTCACGCTGGAGTTACCTGGCAGGGCCTGAGGGGCAAACCCAAGTCCAGCTGTTTACAGATGTGCAGCCCAGGTGGTACCCACACTACACACAGCGCAGGTGCCCAGGACAGCCCCGGATCGGGATGATGGAGTTCACCCCAGCCAACACCCCCGCTCTAGCCTCGTCACACAGAGCAGTTTGCAATGTGCTGGTCCCAAAGCCCACCCTGCGGGGATGGGAACCTAGCACCCCACCAAGCCTCTTTCCTGGGGCAAGTCCCAGCTCCGCAGTCTCACCCTAAGCCTTCAGAAAGGTGCTGTCCTTGTCACCTCGACTGAGCACTCTATCCTGAAGGCCTTCCCTTTCCCAACGCCAGATTCCCATGGCAAGTTGGAAGGAGCTGGGCTTCGGAGGGGACAAATGGGAAGATGGAGAGGAGGAAGGCAGCCGGTAAACTCGGTCACCAGCGAGTTCTGGAGCGGGGGTGGGGCAGAGCCTGTTCCCCCCAGGGCTTCAACTGCCACCATGGCGCTGGCCCCCAGCATGCCCTGCTCCCCGGGTAAGCAGCACAAGACCTTGGTCCCTTGTCCCACACCCGGGCTTCCTGCAGACCAGGCCTCCCTGGAAACAGGCGTCCTGCGTCCCCATCAGACTGTGTGCCCTGTGGGTGGGTCCCAAGACTCATGAATTAGACCAGCGCCGCCTCATCCTGCTGAGGGGCTGGCCGTGGGGAGAGGAGAGGGGCTGGCCAGGGGCCCAAGCAGCCATCAGAGCAGTGAGCCTCTGGGAACAGAGCGAGTGCATCCCAAGTCCAGGACCCAAGTGCCCGGTCCAGAAAGAGAAGGTCCAAGAGGGCGCTGGGCCAGCGGGGACCCTGGCTTCAGGCCCCATGAGAGCCTGGAGGGGCTGCAGGGCTGAGTTGTTCATGGGGGGAAAGAACAGCCCCCCACCAGGTCACCCTTGGGCCATCGCCCCCCACCAGCCTCGTGGCCCAGGCTCTCTGCTGCCCCGGCCCAGCCTGGCTGCTCTGGAGCCCCACGGCCACGGCGCCTCAGTCTCCTCCCTGCTCTGGAGACTTCTGGCTCTGCAGCTGCACGGAGCTGATTCTGAAGGCCACTGAGCGGGTGGGCCAGCGAGTGGGGTCCCCACCGCAGAGGGGTGCATGTATGAGGTGGTACGCGAGAGTGAGCAGCTCCCCAGGGCCTTCCTGCTGTGTGGGCCATCTCAGAACATCGTGGTGGACATCACCAATGTATACCATTTTTTCTTTTCATTAATGAAAACATAAAATAATACAATTACTTAAAATGTCCAGGTCCCCAGACCTGAACTCTGTCTGAGGGGGACGCGTCCAAAGCTTCTGTCCATCTACACCTTCCAGTGTGTCCCTCTGCCTGGGCCCTCACGCCAGCCTAAATTGTCTATCTGTCTTTTCCTGCCTGAGCTTACTACCCAACCTCAGCCTAGGGACAGGGCCTGGCCTGCATCCCCCAGAGAGGCTTCCTGGGATGGCCACGCCCTTGTGCTGTTCCAAGGTGTGAGGAGCTCAGCCCCCGGGTTCAGAGGTCTCAGGCCGGGCTTGGGACACGCTAGTGAGAAGGGGTAAGGCTCCGAGGGCGAAGGGAGGTGAGATTAGCCCCTCTCTGCCTTGGGCCAGCCCTGGCATGGTCCCCAGCACCCCAGGAGAGAGGCACACCAGCGCTGGGCCAGCCAGGGCCGGGCCGCACCCTGCGGGCCCTGAGGTGGACAGGCACTGAGGCGTCCTTTCACTGTGCAGTGGCCCAGGGCCTCACCCTCACCGGGTTTCTCAGCCTGGCCAGGTGCTGCTGGCCCTTTGGGTGGGGTCACTCTCCACCCTGACTGCAGGGGGCGCTGTTCAAATGTCGCGGGATATTTAGCATCACCTGGGTCCTCCTGGGGTCCTGCCGTCCAGCTGTGACGACCAAACTATCTGGACCCAGCTGGGTCCTTGGGGCAGCACAGGTGAAGGCCTGCCTGGACCCCTGCGGGGCCTCCCAGGTCCTGCCCTCCTTGGAGACCTCAACCCTTTCTGGGGAGGGCTCCTGTCAGAGGGGCGATGGTTTATCCCCACAGCCTCCTCATCTTTGGAGAGAAAAATAATCTACACATGTGCACTTTTTAACCATCTCCCCAGAGTCAGAAGGAGCCTTGTCTACTATTTATATTTTTTTTTCTTTCTACTTTTGGAGACAGTCTCACTAAGTTGCTCAGTGTAGCCTCAAACTTAAGATCCTCCTGCCTCAGCCTCCCAAGTAGCTGGGGTCACAGATGTGCACTTCCATGCCTGGCTCCTCTACTGCTTCTAAGAGAACACCAGAGGGCTTGGGTTGGGAGAGGGGTTTGGGGAGATTGGAAGGGGAGGAGGAGGGGAGAGCTCCCAGATTCTGGCTGCTCCCAGGTTCCCCTTCCATTCCTGGTCGCCCTAGAACCTGGAATTCCTGGAGCCATCCTCGGGGCAGTGAAATGGTCTCAGGACAGGGAAGGGGACCATCTCTCCCTGCGGGAACACGGGGCCTCGCCCACCCAACCTTGGCACTGGAGCGGGGTGGTTGGGAGGGTCCGAGTGCCCACCCAAAACAAAAACCCCATAAAACCAGGGGTCTCCCAGGAGCAAAGGGACACAGGCGATGGCAGAGTCTGTGATGGACGGGGGTGCGCATGTGGTCTCCCAGTAGTTGCTTAATAAATACAGACTGCCAGCACAGGTGAACTCGGGTCTTTGTCACTATGTCAGTAATTGTCTGGGACGGGGACAGGTACACAGCAAACTCTCAGACACTGCCAACTGCCACCGTGGAGGCTCTTACAGCCCGAGGGAGATTCCTTCTAGCCTCTCAGCAGGCTCAGGACAGGGCCTTGAGTCCTTCCATGTGACTGTTTTTTTTTTTTTTTATTTTATTTTTAAGAAGCAGGGTCTTTGCCAGGGGGAGTGGTGCATGCCTGGAATCGCAGCGCTCAGAAGGCTGAGGCAAGAGAATTGCAAGTTCAAGGTCAGCCTGGACCTTGTCTCAAAAAAGCCAAACAAACAAAAACCAGAAAGAAAAGAAAAAGAAAAAGAAAGAAAGAGAAAAAGAAAAAAGAAAAGAAAAGCCTGACTATATTGCTCAGGCTACCCTTGAACTGGGCTTAAGTAATCCTCCTGCTTCAGCCTCCTGCACAGAGGGGACTATAGACAAGCACCACTGTATGTGGTTTCTAATATGATTCTTAAAGCCAGAAAACCCAGAGGGTCCCCAGAGAGTCCTTGGAGCTGTCACAGTGAGCTTTACTCCTCCCTGCCAGCTCTGGCTACTCTGGGCTGAACCGCGCACCTCTGGGGCTAGGCAGCAGCAGGGGGCACGTGGGGAGGGCTGTGAGGGAGGCTGCTTGCAGGGCTGTCTCTGACGGCCTGGGGCCCAAGGAGGAGCTGCACCCCCTCTACTGCATCCTGGCTCAGTATGGGGCCTTTTCCTGGGACAAAGAAGAACCACATACCGTCTCCTTTCCAGAGCTGCCGGAACAGCCTTGCAGCAGTCACTGAACACCGACTGTGTGGTCAACACGGCAGCAAACACAACAGACAGAAACTCTGCCTTCCTGAGCTTTCGCTCCTGTCCCCCTACAGTACTGGGGTTTGAACGCAGGGCCTTCACGATGGGCTATGTCCCCAGGCCTTTCTAATTTTTGAGATGGTGTCCTCCTAAGTCACTTAAATTGTCCAGGCTGGATTTGAACTTATGACTCTCCTGCCTCTCCTCCCAACTAGCTGGGATGACAGTCATGAGCCATGGCTTCTCTTTGAGAAACTTCTGTGATGTTCTCCAAGGTGGCTGCATCATTTTTGTTCCCACTGACCAAGTCCGAGCACTCTGACTTCCCCATGTCCTCCCTAACACTTACTAGTATTCACCTTTTCCATGACAGCCCAAATGGCTATGAAGGGATTTCTCCTTGTGGTCTTGATTTGCATGTTCTTGATAAGGAATGATGTGAGTTATTTCCCCCAGCGCTTGTTGGTCATTAGTGTGTCTTCTATAAAAGATTATCTGTTCTGTTTCTAAGTAGGACACCTGTCTTTCATTACCAAGCAGAGCCCTCTGTTACGGGTGTGGTGGCTTCCATAAACCAGAGCCGGCTCAAGGCCAAGGGCGTGGGTGAGCACCACAATGCCTGCATCTTTGGCGGCCAGAGCTTCGAGGGACTGCGCGAGGCCTGCCTGAGGGAGGGGGAGCTGTTCGAGGATCCCCTGTTCCCTGCGGAGCCTCGCTCTTTAGGCTTCAAGGATCTGGGGCCCGACTCCAAACTTGCACAGGACATCTGCTGGCTGCGGCCCAAGGTGAGCACTGGGTGGGAGGATGGAGTGGGGAGGAGGCTGGGGGGGTCACAGTCTCTGCCTCATCCAACCCCGACCCCAGGCTCCCCTCTGTCCCCTCCAGACCTCCAGGGACAGTTCTGAGCCTGCTTGGCCCGGGCTCCCTCTTAGTCTGGCGTCCTCACCACGCTTTGCTGTCACAGTGGAGCGGTGTCCAGCTGGTCTGACCCCCTCCTCATCTGCCCCCTGGAACCAGTCAGGCGAGGGGGGTGGGGAAGAGGTGCCCGGCCCCTCCACCCTTCTCCCTCCCCCCACCACAGGAGATCACACGCAACCCCCAGTTCATCGTGGATGGGCCCAGCCCCACGGACATCCGGCAGGGTGGTGTGGGTAAGTAGGGACCTGGAGGACCCTGGGTTCAGACCACCCACTCTGCTCCCCTGGCCCTGTCCTGCATGTCCCCCCCTCCCCGCTGCAGCCTGGGTTTGGAGTTAAATGGGGTGACATATTAGTACCCATTGCTGCATAATAAATCACCCACTATTTAGGGATTTGAAACCCCTAACCCTGACCCAGGGTTTTGCACATGCTAGACAAGGGCTCCACCACTGAGCTAAATCCTCAGACATTCAGCAGGGTCTTGAGAAGTTGGCCAGGCTGGCCTCGAATGTGTGACCCTCCTGCCTCAGCCTCCCAAGGAGCTGAGATTAGAGGCATGTGCCAAGGCGAATGGCAGCAAGTATTTCTTAGCTCAGAGTTTCTGTGGGTCAGGAAGTCAGAAGCAGCGTGGCCAGGTGGGTCTGGCTCAAGGTCTGTCTTAGGTTACCCACTGGGCTGTGTCTTCAGAGGACATCCCCAGGCTGGAACTGTCCCCAGGGCTGCTGAGTGTCCACACAACCCAGTAGCTGCCCCCCATCAAAGCAAGTGATCCCAGGGAGGACAAGGGGGAGGCCACAGCCTCTTGTGACCTGGTCTCAGGAGTTACACATCTTCTTGCTCTGTCTGTGAGAAGCCAGCCCTAAATCTGGACACGAAGTGGGCCCCACCTTTTAAAGGAATTGGGTACAGACGTGGGGACAGGTTTTCACCCCACTGCCAAGGTCAGAACCTTCCCAGTCTGGGCATCGAGTAAGGGGTACCAGGGTTTCCCCCATCCTGGGCCCACATGCAAGGCTGATCCCAGGAGGCAGGTGGCAGTGGGGACTCACAGTGCTGGGGGACCGGAGGAGCCCCTGGGTCTCCTGAAAAATGTGGTGACACGAGGGACAGACTTCCTGGCCCTTCATCTCCACACCAGGATACCAGGGCAGGATGGGGGTCACGGGGAAGAGGTTGGGTTTATGCATGAGACAGAGCAAGCTGGCCACCCAGGGAAGCAAGTCCTGGAGCAGAGTGAGGCCCTGGGCCACTTCCTCGCCCAAGATGCCCTGATCCGGGCTCTAACAGAGCGCCCCTGCCCTGTCCCCTGCACTTCTGGGAGCTGAGGGGCATCGCTCAAGCCCTGCTGGCCTGGCAGGGGACTGCTGGCTGCTGGCCGCCATCGGCTCCCTGACCACGTGCCCCAGGCTGCTGTCCCGTGTGGTGCCCAGAGGCCAGAGCTTCGAGAAGAACTACGCTGGCATCTTCCATTTCCAGGTGACACATTATGGGTAGGGAGGAGAGAGAGAGAGAGAGAGAGAGAGATCATATGTACTTTTATTTTCTTTTTTAAAAAACAACACTGACAGGAGGATCTTTATGAGTTTGAGACCAGCTTGGACTACAAAGTGAGTTCAAGGCCAGCCTGAACTGCATAGTGAGATCCTGTCTCAAAAAATAGGGCCAGGGACTTAGCTCAGTGGTGTAAATGCCTGCCCGGCAGGTGCAAGGTTGTAAGTTCCCGATCCCCGGTACCAAAAACATAAAAAATAAAAACAAAGCGGGGCGTGGTGACGCACGCCTTTAATCCCAGCACTCGGAAGGCTGAGGTAGGAGAAGTGTTGTGAGTTCGAGGCCGGCTTGGGCTACAACGCAAGTGCAAGGCTGGCCTGAGCTACATAGTGCGACCCTGCCTCAAAAAGCCAGGACTGGGAGTTTGGCTCAGTGGCTTAAGTGCCTGACCTGACAGGTGTGAGGTTGCGAGTTCTAAGCCCCAGTGCTGCAAAAAATAAATAAATAAATAAATAAATAAATAAATAAAAACAAGAAATCTGCTGATGAAGGCAAGGGCAGCGGCACAAGCCTGTGACCCCAGCACACTCTGGGAGGCTAAGGCAGAAGGATCATGAGATGTAGCTCCCTGAGCAATTTAGTGACTTAGAGAGACACCGTCTCAAAAACAAATGAATGAAGATCGAGGTGACTTCTCACCTATCAATGTCAGCTCTCAAAGAAACTACGCAAGCTAAATCTTAAGCCTCAAAAGAAAATAATGGTGAGCTTGTGCCTTTCCTTCTCACCTTCTCATTATGTGTGTGCAGAGACGTGTGTGTGCCCATGCGCGTCTGTGTCTGCACGTGTGGACCTTGGCGGCCTCTGTTCTGTCATTTTTGTGCTGTGTCCTTTAATTTAGTAACACGTGGATGGACTCTTCTGTGTATCACAGACGTTTCCCAGAACAGGAGCGCTTAAGACTCCAGAGCCCTGACCTCGAGCTATGGGTTCTCAGGGAAAGGCCTGGGCGGGGGTCACCTGGAGCAGGGTGGGGTCAGGGTCTGCGGTGCTAGGAGTGGGACTCGTGTGTTACCAGGCATGGCCACCAGGGGGCGCAAGCACGACAGGATCGCAGCGTGTGCGTGTATGTTTGTCTTATGACGAGTGTGTGTATGCGTGTGTGCGTGTGCTTGTGAGTGTATGTATGCACCTGCATGTTCCCCGGTGTGTGCAGATGGGAGCACGTGTGCATGCGTGCCCTGCTGAGCCCCTCGCCGCTGCAGATCTGGCAGTTCGGACGGTGGCTGGACGTGGTGGTGGACGACCGCCTGCCCACCAGGGCCAACCGGCTGCTGTTCGTGCACTCGCAACAGCGTGAGGAGTTCTGGAGCGCCCTGCTGGAGAAGGCCTATGCCAAGTGAGCCTGGGCTGCAGGGAGGCAGGGAGGAGGCCAGCCAGGCGGCCCTCCCTCCCACTCACACCCCTACCCGAGCCCCACCGTACCTCTGCGCCCACAGGCTCAGTGGGTCCTATGAGGCACTGGCAGGGGGCAGCACCACAGAGGGCCTAGAGGACTTCACGGGTGGCATGGCACTGTGCTTCCAGCTCCACAGCCCCCCGCCCAACCTACTGAGGCAGCTGCGCCGGGCCCTGCAGCACTGCTCTCTCATGGGCTGCTCCATCGAGGTAAGCTGTGCCTGCCCCAGGGCCTTTGCACCAGCCATTGGCCTTTCTACCCCATGGGCTCCTGCCTCAGGCATGCACAGAACTAGCTCTCCTCTCCAGGGCCCAGCTCAGCTGTCCTCTCTGATGAACTTTCTATCTGACTTTGTCTTTCTCCCCTACATCCACTGTGTCTGTGTTTGTCTACACATCTTCCCTCCATACAGCATCCACCTGCCATCAGGAGTGATGATCTTATTTGTGTCACTCAGTGCTGTGCCCTGGGGCTTTGGGCAGCATCTAGCATGGGACAGGCACCAAGCAAAGACTTTATGTAAAGGAATGGGTGAAGGCAGCATGGTGCTCTAGGACCAGCAGTCACTTTCTCGGTCATTTGTCACTTGCGCTCATGCAAAGCCTGTGCTCAGAAGCTATGGCACACGATGCGGGCGCCCCACATTGAGGAGGGGCCACATGTCGTGAAATATTACTCAGCAATGAAACAATCAGACTCTTAGAATAAATGGGGAACAGAGCAGTGACTGTTGGGGGAAGGGAAGGGGAGGAGAGAAGAGGTGAGTGGGGTTATAAACAGGTAACACAAAGGACTCTTCTGTCCCCTGACTGTGGCAATGTGACACAATGACACACATGGTAACATCACACGGAACGCACACAAATCATTACTAATGAAACTGGGGGTCTGGGTAAGGTCGAGGGGTCACATCAATGTCAACGTGCCGGTCTGACATCTCACAATAGTTTTGCAGGATGCTATTATGGGCAAACTGGTTAGAGAGCACATAGGCTCTTTCTATCTATTTTTATTATTATTATTTGAGTCAGGGTCTCACTATGGAATTCAAGGTGGGTTTGAACTCATTACGGAGCCTAGGCTGGCCTCAGCCTGCTAAGTGCTGGGATTACAGGAATGCACCACCATGGCCAATTGTATTACTGCTTCTGTGTGCAAATCTACAGTTACTCCAAAATATAAAGTGTAATTTTAAAAGAAAGACCCCAAGAGTTATTCCCTTCTCGGGGTGACTGGTACAGCCCCTGCCTGTCCTCCTCCTCACCCTGCAGGTCACCAGTGACAGTGAGCTGGAGTCAGTGACGCCGAGCTTGCTGGTTAAGGGCCATGCTTACTCGGTGACTGGCCTGGTGGATGTAAGTCCTGGCCACAGCCCATCCCAAGGGCCACGAGTGGGATGGGGACCCTGCAATGACCCTGAGCTCTCCTCCTCCCCCAGGTCCCCTACAGGGGCAGGACAGAGACATTAGTGCGGCTGCTCAATCCCTGGGGCCGGATTGAATGGAACGGAGCCTGGAGTGACAAGTAGGTGCCCGACGTGGTGTCCAGGGGTGCCTGTGGGGCCAGGCAGTGCCTGGGGGGCGACAGTGTCCAGGGGGAGGTAGTGTCCCTGCCCACCCTCCCAGCCCTGCCCCCTGCAGCTCTGCAGAGTGGGGCGAGGTGGATGACAAGGTCCAGACACAGCTGCTTCGCAAGAAGGAGGATGGCGAGTTCTGGTCAGTGTGTGGGGCACCTCCGACCCACGCCCCATCCCCATCTCCCCACCGCGACAGGGTGGGTGGGGAGGCTCAGGGACCCTGGGCATGGGCGTGTGTGACGCGCCCTCCTCCCTGCCCCAGGATGTCCTACCAAGACTTCCTGGGCCACTTCTCCACCCTGGAGGTCTGCAACCTCACACCCGATGCGCTGGTCGGGGACACCACGAGGCACTGGCACGTCACCTTCTATGAGGGCAGCTGGCGGAGGGGCAGCACCGCGGGGGGCTGCAGGAACAACCCTGGTGGGTGCAGAGCGTGGGGGGGGTCGGGGTACCTGAAGTCAAGTGTCCGCTGGACCCCTGGGCTCCCTGCACAGCCCCACACCCTGACCCCCGGCTGCCTCCCCACAGACACGTTCTGGACCAACCCCCAGTTCAGGGTCTCACTCCTGGTGGGGGATGATCCCGAGGACCCGGAGGACGACACGGTCGTCTGCACCTGCCTGGTGGCTCTGATGCAGAAGAACTGGAGGCTCGGCCAGCCACAGGGGGCCACACTACTGACCATCGGCTTCGTCATCTTCCCGGTGGGCACCGCGTGCGTCCCCTGCTCTCTGCTGGCCACGCCCTCCGAGCGTCTCCCCGGCCCCTTCCTTCCATCACCACAGTCCGGCAGCGCTTCTTTTGTGACCTATGTCATCTCAGAGCCTTGTAGCACCGATGCCCTTGAGGAAGAGGAAGGAGTGTGGGGGCCAGCAGGCTCAGGTCACAGCTACACACACATCCAAGGGCCAAGGGCAGGGCCCACGTCCTAGTCCCAGACTTGGCGCAACTGTGACCCCCCCCACCACCAAGGATCCCCTCCCTCCGTCACCTCCCAAGCGGCCCTGACTCCAGGGACCTAAATAAACCCTGACACATTTCCCAGGACCTGTGGTGCTTTGCAAATCCCAGAAACAGCCATGGGGTCACCCACCTCTAGCTCCATCAAGTATTTATGGGTCACCTGCTGGGTCTGAGGTCCCTCTCCCATCCCGGGCTCAGCAGTGAGCAGGAACAACCCTGCCTGGATGTGCAAGTACAGCCAAAGCAACACAGCAGAACCAGCCCGAGCTCCAAGGCTGCGCCTGCAGGAGTCACAGATCCACAAGGACCCTGAGGCGCAGCCCCAGCCAGGCCGGCACCTGCCCTCATAACCGAGTGCCGCAGGAGTTCGGGGATTTTAAAAAAGACTTCTAGGGCCGGGAGTTTGGCTCAGTGCCTTAAGCGCCTGCCCTGGCAGGCGCGAGGTTGTGAGTTCAATCCCCGGTGCCGCAAAAAAAAAAAATAAATAAATTAAAAAAGACTTCTTTGGCCCGCTTTCCTGGAAATCAAAGCGCATGGCACCTCTGTCTGCCTGGCACAGGGCATCACCTGGCCAAGCAGAGGAAGCCATGAACTCAGGTCTTTTGTCCTTTTCAGTTTTTTGAGACAGGATGTCATTCCATAAGCCCACACTGGCAATGAAATCAATGGTGATCCCCTGCCTCAGCCTCCCAGAGTGCTGGGATTATGGGCGTGCTCCATGACACCCAGCTTTTAACTCGCCGCTTTACAAGCTCACTTGGAGTTGGGCACGGTCCTGCACACCTGTAGTCCTAGCACTTCAGAAGTGGAAGCCTGGGGATCAATTGAACCCACAAGTTCGAGACTAGGCTGGACAACACTATAAGACCCCATCATAAAAAGCAAACAGACATACTTGTTTACCCTTGGTCCTCAGTTTCAATTATCTCCTGCCCGCTTCCTGCAGGAAATGAGTGTTCCTTGGAATGGAGTACCGGAAAAGCCTCTGTTAGATTTTTCTCTCCCAGCTCTTTCACTTTTACCAGCACGAGGTCAACAAATCACCTCACTTCTAGGGACTGAGTTTCCTCTCCTTAGCTTGGGGCGATAAAGATCTACTTGGCAAAGCTCTGAGTAAACTATACTTTGCTGTCTGAAGCTGCCGGCTCCTCCTTGATGCTATCAGACCCACGTCCCCCCCAGTACCATCACCCCCGGTGCCTGGACCACACCCCAGCACTCTCACGCACATGCGCTGTGTGTGCCCCTGCTCCCGCACCCTGGAGGTCTGACCCCTCTCTCTCTCTTCTTCCCCAGGTCCCCAAGGAGGTACAGGAGACCAGGACCCGGGGTATCCTCCTAGCAATGCCCAGTTCACCCCAACTTCATGTGGATGGTCAGGAATGGGATCTGGCCTCAAACATGGGGAGCACTGACTTGGGAGTCCAGCACCCTGGGGTCCTGGTGCAGCTTGAGGGGGAAGGGACTAACCTGGAGTTGCCTGTCCCATGGGTGGGGTCCAGTCCGGCCAGCTGCTCCCCGAGGGCCTGTCCCGGGCCCATGCCCACCACAGGGCCCACAGTTTCAGAGTCTTCAGCATGGCCACCTGAGGAAAGATTTCTTCGCACGGTACCCGGACCTGGGCTTTTCTGAGATCTTCACCAACGCGAGGGAGGTGCACAACCAGCTGCGGCTGTCACCCGGCGAGTACATCATTGTCCCCTCCACCTTCGAGCCACACCAGGACGCCGACTTCCTGCTGCGGGTCTTCACCGAGAAACACAGCGAGTCCTGGTGAGGATGAGACTCCACCGCCCCACGGCTGCCGCCTGCTCCTCCTCCTCGGGGTCCCTACTTTACACCTGGGGAACCTAAGACGTGGGAGGTGAGGCCCCAGTTAGGAGCAGCACTGGATCCGGGCCTAGCACCCAGATCCCAGAGCTTCTGATACGACGTGACCCCTGAGGCCACCCCGAGGCATCGCCTATTCCCCAGCCCTCACAACCGGACGCCTTCACCCCTTGCACTCAGGGAACTGGATGAAGTCAACTATGCTGAGCATCTGCAGGAGGTGAGGGGAGGCCTGGCCGGGGCTGTGGGGACTCGGGGGAATGTGCACAGGGTCTGACCTCATGCGCCCCGCAGGAGACTGTCTCAGAGAAGGACATGGACCCGAACATCCTCACTCTATTTGACGTGGTGGCCGGTGAGGTGAGGGTGCCCAGGGCTGAGGCTGCAGGGAAGTGGCTGCGTGGGGTGAAGGGGTGGGGACAGGGGCTCATGGTCCCTCTTCCTAGGACAAGGAAATAAACGTGCACAGGCTTCAAATTCTGCTCAGCAGGTTGGCCTTCAGATGTGAGTCTCTGCCCCAGCCCTGCAGCCCACCGCCCGACATTCTGCCCCTTCTTGGCCCATGTCCCATCCACTCCGAATCTTCTTCCCACCACCCCAGTGAGTAACTTCAAGACCAAGGGCTTTGGCCTGAATGCCTGTCACCGTATGGTCAACCTCATGGACGTATCTTCCTGTGCATGGGTGGGCCTGTCCTGTGCCTTTCAGCCCCTGCCCTGCACCCCCTCCACACACCTGACTCCAAGGCACCACCTCTCTGGTCAGCCTGGGTCTCCTATGGGATGGGAATGAAACTCTGAGCAAGCAAAAGATGCTAGTTCTAGCTGGGCACAATGGGGCAGGCTTGTATTCCTCTTACACTGGGAGGCTGAGGCAAGAAGATTGCAAGTCTGAGCCCAGCCTGGGCAACTTAGCAAGACCCTGTCTCAAAATAAGAAAATTAAAAGGACTTGGGGGTACAGCTCAGGGCAAAGACCCCTGGGTTTAATCCTCAGTGCTGGGGAGGGAAAAAGAGATGCCAGTCCTCTTTGCTGTACCCATTGAGGAACTGGAGTCTACACCCCATGGTGAGCCCCTCAGCTCCCTGGCTCAGGGTGCCCCCTTCATGCCCATCCCTATAATCCTTGACTGACCCCCAGAAAGACGGCTCAGGCAAGCTGGGGCTTCAGGAGTTCCAGATCCTATGGAAAAAGATCAAGAAATGGGTGGTAAATGGCACCGAGATGGTGGGTGGTCTATGGGGCTGGAGAGGGTGGCCCTCCAGGGGGCGGGGCTAGGGAAGAATGAAACAGGCCAGAGTCCCGGAGTAAACACACACCCATGCACGCACACCCTGCAGGAGGCTGGTGCATTGTTCCTAAGATGCTTAATACACTGTAGAGCCAGCTCTGAGGCTCACAGTCAGTCACCGTGTCAGCAAGAAACACCAGGCATCAGTGGCCCCTCTGTGCTTGGCATTAACCTTCAGTCCCTGGATAATCAGGAGCTCAAGGATTAGGGTTGGGGTCCCAGCATTGGTACCGGGACCCCAGTGTTTCACGATCCCAAGCCCACACCCTGCACGTGGCCACCCCACATTCAGGACATCTTCCGAGAGTGCGACCAAGACTGCTCGGGCACCCTGAACTCCTACGAGATGCGCCTGGCCGTGGAGAAAGCAGGTGACTGGCACAGGCGGGGCTGCAGGGTGCGGGGGGGCCATGTCCAGAGGCCCGCACTGTCCCCTTCCTGCCCCCTCCATCCCAGGCATTAAGTTGAACAACAAGGTAGCGGAGGTCCTGGTGGCTCGGTATGCAGACGACAACCTGACCCTGGACTTTGACAGCTTCCTCTGCTGTTTCCTGAGACTGAAGGCTATGTTCAGTGAGTGCGGCAACTGCCTGCACCCCACCAGGCCCTGGCGAGCCCCAGGACCCACTTCTTGCTGGGCTGTAACTGTCCAGTGGCTCCATCCCCCTCGATAAAATGAGCGTGACAAGTCAGTGATTTAGCTTAGCGGCGGAAGTGCCTGCCTGGCAAATGCAAGGTTGTGAGTTTGATCCCCAGTACCAAAGAGAAAAAAAACAAACC